>JABXWE010004566.1:0-39164 GCA_014611495.1 Limonius californicus | reverse complement strand
TTTGCTAAGTGCAATTAATTGTTTATTATTTACATATTTATAAGAGTAGAAAAGAAACAAAACAATTACCAGCTTGATATAATATGCAAGCACTATTATATAACTGAGAAAATAAATTACATAAAATTATGAAGATTTTGTGAAAAATACGACATGTTCTATAGTTAATTATCACTGTCGCTAAAAATATTTAGATCGCTATCAGTATCACCAGCGTTCATATTGATAATTATAAGCTCTATTTCGTCCATTGTTTTGTTGTCAACTTTCCACATTGACTTTTCTATATTCTCCACATGGCCTACGTAGTTGCTCCAATTTTCTGGTGTCATTTGAGAATATGCTTCCTTGAATAAATTTTCAACGTCATTTGCCTTAAAAGTAGTATTTTTCGCACCTATACACCTTTTTACTTGGCTCCATACCATTTCAATTGGGTTAAGCTCACAGTGATACGGTGGTAAACGGAGAATTGTAACACTGTGTTTTTAGCGATATTTTCTATTAAATAATCTGCATCATACTTATATTTAAATGTATTTACTACCTCCAGTAATTCTTTTTTCAAGTAATTTTCTTCAAAATGATGATCCTTTGAGCGAAGCCAATCTTTGATGCTATTCTTGTTCCAAGAATTATTTGGAAATAATTCTGATTTCATACTATGATAAGATGCGTTATCCATCACCACCACGCTTTTCTCAGGAATATTTCAAACCATTTTTCGAAAAGTGGGCCGTCCATTTTATCGTGGTAGTCTTGCCTGTTTTTTTTTTGCAAAAAATGTGAACTCCGCTCCTTCAATAAATCCATTACTGCTTCCCTCGTTGAGCAAAACAAAATGGGGCCCGCGTTGAGTCGGTGCCTTTGGACGAATGCTTGGCTAAAGGATTTTACTGAAGTGTCCCGCCATTCTCTATCAACACTGTGCCCAATATTTACCCATGACTTATCGAGAAATATAATGATGTAATTATTTTCTCTGTATTTCAGAATTTCACGTAAATACTTATGGCGCCACGTAATGATTTCTTCTTTTTCTAACAGCAATCCGCGTCTTTCTCTTTTTTCATATTGAAATCCTGCGTCAATTAACATCCTATATAGAGTGCTCTTTGAAAAGTTTGGCAAATCTTCATCTTCATGTACCCTCCCTAACACAGCTTTAAAAGTTGGAGGCGTATTTTGAAAATAATATTGGTGCACAATGCTTCTAATCCGGCTCCATGTGAGTTCAGAATATTTAATTGATCGTGAAGTGAATATTTTATCGGTCTTTTTTTATGTGATTGAATACCATCGGGCAAACTACCTTTTTTTCTAATGTTATACAAAACTCTTTCCGACACTCCCGTCATTTCAGACACTTTTTTCACAACATCACGCACAGACTCGTCAGTACTATCATTATTAATGTGATAATTTATAACATTTAACAGCAATTGCTTTTCACGTCTAGTAAAACTTTGACCTGCCTTAAGTAAGCGTTCCATGGCAATTTATAACTAGAACTTTTTGAATAATAATTTGCTTATATAGTAAAGACATGGCATGAACAGGAATTTATAGTAATTAAACAAATTAAATACCCATTAACAAATTCCTGAGTATTGTCATTATTCTCCATGTTTATGATTCATTTTGAAAATCACATTAGTTTACAAAGAAAAATTCCTCATTGTATATAACAAAACAAATTAAGAACTTTACATTATTATCTTGGTTGGTTAATATTATTTTTGTTTGAGAACTTCTGAACACCTACCTCATTTCAACAAAATAAACCCGACGTGCTATTGTTAAGAGATTACGAATACTGGCAACAATGTAATTTTTTGTCCCATAAGAAAAGCATTGCCCTATCTTTTCCATGCTGCACGGCGACTTTGAAACGCATTATAATAAAGTGGACTATACAGTATAGTCCACTTTATTAGCATTTCGTTGAGGGCATATTCGACAGTGTCCAAGCCCCTTTAAAACACGTATAGGCTTTCAACCACTTCCTAATTAATTCGTCTTTAGAGCTACCCACTTTTGCCATGTTGACTACTGCAAACGTCTACAAGGGAATGAAACTTTTGGAAACAATTGCAACCCTACCCGTCTTAACATGGAAATTCCAACTTATTAACAATCCATGAATCATACCAAGGTACAATAACTGCAGTGGATTAACATAGTTCCCAAATAATAAAGTTTTCTAAGAAGTTTTAAAGGCTTAGTAGGCAGGATTTGTAAAGATACCTAAGTCTTTGTTTCCGTTAAAAATAATTCCTAGGAGGATGAAAAAATTACAAGTTTAAAGTTTTAAAAAACCTATTTCAGCATGTGGTTCGGAAGTCAATATTGGAAAATTTATTTTCTAGTATAAGAATGAATCGGAAACAAGTCGCAAAAATGCACTTTCATGTTCTTACCACGTCATATATGCGCGAATTACCGAAAATACCTTATATATGAAAATATGTAAAATAAAATTTGTGCCTTTGGGATCTAGACGTTGAGAAACGTACATGTTCGTAAGAAAAAGCTTCTTATCCCCCAATAGTAAAAATATACAAATAAGCATTTGCCCTTCTCTAAATATAACAGTGAGGGACCTTGGCGGAGCAGTGCGAATACGCACTGCCACTCGCGGTCACAGGAAATGCGGTCCGATTGGTCGCGTGTTCGAAACCCGGCTGAGGGGACCGTATTTCACTTAGTTAAGTTTGGGGAGCATGTTGCAGGAATGGATCGTATCTAAGGAAGTAAGGAATCCCCCCCCTCGAACTAATGCGAACACGGTTCGGGGGGGGGCTAGTATGAATGAATGAAAAAAAAATATATAACAGTGGATGTTAACTACAGTAAATATGTTTTTTTAGATAATCTCAGTTATTATGACAACTATAACTAGTGAACTATGTAACACCCTCTATATTTTTACCGTTAGGCAAAACGTTCGCGTCATGTACGAAATAATTTATTGGCACACCAGTATTCCAAGAAAACATCGATTTTTCTTATTCTTTGTCTCTTTAAGCACTAACCGTAATTCCACAAAAATAATACGGTGGCGGACAAATGTGAGTACTGGTCAAACGGTATCATAAGCTGCTTCCCTGGTGCCTCGGAGAGAACCTAAAACAGTCAGTCCCCCTGGGTAAGTGGCATTAACTGCCTTAAACGGTGTTAAAGTGGCAGCCGGGTGCGGAATATCCCCGCAAACGTTTCTCATATGCACTTTACTTTCACAAAATTAATTAAATGCATTAAAAATGTATCTGGATTATTTTATTCAAGAAAATCGTCTTAAACACGTTTAACGCAATGATTTTACCTTTGGACATGTCCAATTAACATTTTCAAATAAAAGAGAACAGTATGACAATACAGTAGGATGCTAATTATTTTCGAAGAACTTTGCCAACCAAAAACGTCAATGCCTTCAGCTAATTTCAATATCAAACAGTACTAACAGCGTATCCGGGAGGGGGGGAGCAGCTGCCAACCCTTTCAAGGTGGAAGATGATCAGAGTAGTACAAGAGCATCCGTATTTTTAACGATCACTTTATCGATATTGTTGAAGCATTAGAGACATTAGCTGAAGAGGGTATTGCAGCAACAAGAAAAAATGTAGATCTTCATTTGTTGTGCCAGTAGCATTAATTGCGAAGTATTCCTCTATACTGGAACCCGTAGCAAATACACTTCAATTGAAGACACTTGACATAGTTAAAGCTAACCAGCACATTCAAACTATTTCCGTCATGGTAAGAGAGCATCGGGAAGACGCGGAGAACGTCACAGCTGATGTTTTGAAAGAAGCAAACGATATTGCAAAGCATTTGAATGCTGATATAATTGCCACTCGCGTTTCTGGCTGACAAATGCATAGAAGCAACCCTCCAGCCGGAAATCCATCCGAATTTTGGAGAAGGTCTCTAATAATTCCTTACTTGGATTCCATCATATTTTCTTTAAAAGTCAGATTTTCTACAGATAAATCGCCTGCATTTTCAGTGATACATTTCCATCAGAGTAACATGAGAGATGTCTCATTGAAGGAATGGAATGAAAGTACTCATCTTGTGCAACGTTTTACAATTTGGAAGGCACCGAAGTAGGAAGGGAAATGTGGTTCAAAATATGGAATGAAGTAAATAATGGGCCAGATATCATTAAGGTTTTAAAAAAGAACTAATTGGATTTTCCAACCATTAAAAAAGCGCTACTCATTTTGCTTTCACAGTCCTGCACAAAAAGCACTATAGAGCATTCATTCGGTTCCCTTCGACGAATTAAAACTTGGCTTAGAAGTACTATTGGTGAAAACTGAAAATAGATGAAATGGGTTAGCCATGTTAAGCATACATCGTCAATGGGTTTTCGCAAACAAGGAACAATTAGTGGAACTGTAGTTAGAAAATTTGCACCTAATCCAGTGGCGGCTCGCGGGTAAAAAAAAATAGGTGAAGTGCTATTATAATAATCCTAATAATGACAAATAGAAAAAATATAATTCTCTGTCAACTTACCTAGTTTTTGTAGACCAAGTCTATCCTTCTGTCCTTTAATGCAGCAAAATTATTATGTCTTCGTAAAATGGTTGATTTTTATTAATTCCAATAAGAGTTTTTTTTTTTAATTGAAATATTTGCCAAAAAAGAAAGCCTATCTTGAGATACTGCATTTCTTAAGCACGTTTTTATTCGTTTAAGGCAAGAAAAACTTCTTTCCACTGACGCACTTGTCGACGGAATAGTTAATATGAGGCAAAACAATTTGTAGGCTTCGGTAAAAATTTCTTTGTCCTCATTGAGATTTTCTAGTAAATCTTGGGTCTGTAGATTGTGGTAACTTTCATCGGCATAAAGAAGATTGAATTCGTTTTTAAGACGCTGACTTTTTGTAAATATTTTGAAATAATATTGACCTAAACTTTCAAATGCTTTAGACGGAAATCACGAATCATATTGTTCGAGTTTCCGATTTCGTAGTATCAGCCAAAGACATGATTTGTAACTTATCGCAGTCTTGAAACATTACTTCTATTTCCATTACAATGTGATCCAATACTTCATAATACAGAATTCTGTATTTTCTTATAATCTCATTATTTGTCAGGCTAGCGTAGGGGAAAGGCGGACACATTCAACCATGGGGCACATTCAACCACCTGTGATAACTTATTCGGTTTTTAAATTTACCGCCCGCAAAAATCATGTGACACTTGTTGCTACTGACTGTACTTCTCAGTGAAATATTGGCGCTATAGCTACTGTGCACGTTGAATTAAAAAAATTTATGTGAATATCGTATATTTAAGGTAAGTTTTTAATTTTTTTTTTGTTTTATGTAATGCATTCGCGTTTTCGTAAATATGAATATCATTTATGGTCCGTTCTTTTTCTATGCCCTTCTGAAATATTACCCTAAATCAGTTCTAACATCAAAATGAAAGATATGGCTATTGATACGTAATATTCTCCTAAAATCATAGGGAGGCACATTCAACCACTAGAAGTGGGGCACATTCAACCAGTGGTTGAATCTGCCCCGTAAATACAATCATTTTTTATTTATTTCTGAATATAGTTATGATTGTATTTCAGATGGTGCGAAATTATAAAAATAAAACAAATAGAGCAAGCACATGCGAAACAAACATTAAAAATGCAATTTTAAAGAAATTCTGGGCAAGAAAGTGTCAAAAAGAGTAGCTGCTAGAGATGTTAATGTAAAACGCGGCACCTTATATCAAAGAATATAGATCAAAGAATATTCTATATTCTTTGCTTATATTCGAGAATTCAGCAAATAAACCACACACAGTTAACCAAAATTCCCTTTCGAGCGGCCTTTACTCAAAAAACTATAACAAAATCATTCGAAAAACCAGGGCTCTGGGCCCCTTCATATTAGCTTTTAGCAATGAAGAATTTGCGGCAAGTTTTTGTAAATGTTACCAACAATGATATCGCAGAAAACGTCGATGTCGATCCAGATTCAAACCATGCAAACATTCCAGACACTCATATAGATCATTTACCCGATGATCCAGATACTCATAAAGACAATTTGCCCGATGATACAAGAACTCTAGCAAATCTTCCATCAACGTCTCATGCAGCATTACCATTTACACCACCGAAAATAATTTTGTTATTATAGAAAAACCATCCACATCATCCAATATTGTCACACCTGATTTAGTGAGACAGTTTCCCAGGCCAACTTTAAATAAGCAAAACCGGGGCCAAAGCAGAAGGGGCAAATCCAGAATTTACACGGATCCTCCGTAAAAAGATCGATTACAAGAGATGGAACGTGAAAGGGAAATGCGCAAAAAAATTAAGGAAGAACGAAAAATAAAAAGAGTGACTAAACAAATCTTTGCAAAACAAAAAATGACATTAAAGGCAACTGTTAGAAGAGATAGTAGCACAAGTGAGTCTGACACATCAATAGTTCTAGAATCTGAATCTGATAATCCTAGTGATGAATTTAGCGAAGAAATTGATTCTTACAAGATGATGAAGTCATCAATGAAGATGATTTTTTACTAATAAAATTTCCTACTAAATCAAAGATCAACTACTACGTTGGTAAGCTTGTAGAAGTAATAGGAAATAATGAATTTTGAACGTTGCGAAATAGTTCCAGTTGCCAGCCCGTAATTCTGCGAAAACAGCTAGAACCTCATCTTTACTAACCTTTGGGATGAATATCTCTTCTTTTAACATAGATTAATGCTTGTTTTAGGTGTTTTGTACTTTGTCATTTAATAAAAAAATGTGTTCCGAGTTTACTTTTTCTGTTATCATCATTATTGTTAAAATTTTTAAGCAATTTTACAGTGAAATGCTTATTTCTTTTTTCTTTAATGACTATGGTTGAAACTACCCCACCTTATGGTCGAAAGTGCCCCACCGGAGGAGCACATTCAGCCATTTGCAACTTTTTCTTCTAAATGGTATGAAATATTAAAAAAAAATTCGAAATCGTTTAAAAACACTCTTGCAAGCTGAATTGATTTTTTGTCTAATGATTCAGAGGTTATTAAAAATTCAAATACTTCTTTTACTTTATTCCAATCTTCAACAATTAACTAATTTAGAGTTGGACGACCATCGCGTTTCTGTAATAGTTGCTATACGTTTTGTGGTTGAAAGAAGTGTGTAGGTTCGTTCACTGCTTTCGTCGTGTCCGCGAAACGCTAATTCTTGCTTGCTTAAATACAAAATTGTATGGATAACTGTTTGGTGGAAAAGTCTATTTAATAGAACATTTTCATTAAATTGTCTTTAAAAAGTCCCGCGTTTTCTTTTAAAACATCGCCTGTGGTGTTTTGATTTTTCTCAAAATTCTTTAATTTCAATTCACATATTAAATGATCTTTAGAGTCGGCATGTTTATGTAACGCCCTTGTAATATTTAACAGATCTGCAAATCCCTCCCTGTTCCAGGCAGACTGTTTTCTACAAAAGAGCAAGCAAGGCCAACAAAATAAGTTTCGTAGTATTAGGCTGCTACATAACCATTTGTATTCGGTGAACCAAGAAATCTTAAACTTAAGATTATATGATTTTCCACTACCTTTTAAGTATTTTTTCGCGGAAATTGTCAAACCAACTGTAGGTCGCCCTTGGTTTAAAACGTCTTTTTTATCTTCTTCCTTCCAATGCCTGAATGGCGTCTCTAACAAGCTGCACACTATGTCATTAATAGTATTCATAGTTCTCCTGGTAATTATCTACGTATAAAAGTAAACTTTCCAAAATAGAAACACACACGAGACGAGTACAAACGCACAACACAATCAACAATAGTAATAGTTACCAATTAACTATATACAGGGTGTCTCAGAAAGAATGGGCCAGCGTTTAGTCATAGATTCTTTAGGTAAAAATAAACCGATTAAACCTAATATACCTTAGGCAGAAGGTCCTTCCTTAAGAAGTTATAGGGCCTTAAAGTTCAATTTTTTATTTTTTCTTTTTATTATAATTTCCACAAATCTAAAGATATTTCTTTCAAATTTGGTACACATACTTACCATTATGTAGTAAAGTGGTAGCAGCATTTTCAATATCCAGACTTGACCGTAAGAGGCATTTAACCTACCACTGAAATTTTGTATTAGCTCTAACTTTGTTATTAGTAGAACATTTTGCAATTTTCTTTTATTTTCCGAAAGAAAATTAAAAAGTACAAAAATAAGGTACTCTTAGTTCATACGCGTAAATGCAACCGTTTGCCTTAAAATGCTTGTGCAAGTTTTGAGTTGCCGTTAGGACGTGCAATTATCAGGTAGCCATGATCACAAAAACAATGGGTAGTGCTTGTTACTGCAGAAAAAAAAACAATGTTAAGTCAATTAAATACTTTGGTGTCATAGAAATTTTATTTTTAATTTTTGTTTTGTGTTTACTAAAATACCGCGAAATAACGAATTCTCCAATGCTAAAATCAGAGATATGGTTTGCGTTTACGCTCAAAAAATAAAATTTTTATTACAGCAAAGTATTTAATTGACTTAGCACTGTTTTTCTTTCTGCAGTAACAAGCACTACCCATTCTTTTTGTGATCATGGCTACCTGATAATTGCACGTCCTAACGGCAACTCAAAACTTGCACAAGCATTTTAAGGCAAACTGTTGCCTTTACGCGTTTGAACTAAGAGTACCTTATTTATGTACTTTTTAATTCTCTTTGGGAAAATAAAAGAAAACTACAAAATTTTCCACTAATAACAAAGTTAGAGCTAATATAAAATTTGAGTGGTAGGTTATGTGCCTCTTAAAGTTAAGTCTGGTTTATGAAAATGCTGCTGCCACTTTACTACATAATGGTAAGTATGTGTACCAAATTTGAAAGAAATATATTTAGATTTGTGGAAATTACAATAAAAATTAAAAATAAAAAATTGAACTTTAAGGCCCTATAACTTCTTAAGGAAGGACTTTCTGCCTAAGGTATATTAGGTTTAATCGGTTTATTTTAACCTAAAGAATCTATGACTAAACGCTGGCCCATTCTTTCTGAGACGCCCTGTATAATTCATAAACGAACGAAAAAAATAAAAAACCGCAATATGAAGTCCTGCTGGTGCTCGTGAGTGAAAACTTCACTTGCGTGTTTCACCGCGAACCAATTCTAGATAGTGACGTAGGCGTTACCTTGGCAAAGGAGGTATAAGTGCAGAGTTAAAATACGTTTGAGGCCAACTCTTCACTACAATTGCTGGAGTGTTGTGGGTAAGGCTTTTCATGGTGGACGCTCGACGGACTGCATTTAAAATTTAAATACAAGACGACCAGAAAAAATGTAATGTGTTTGTTTTCACTAAGCTTATTGTATCTACGAGTATGTATACCATAAATAAACGACTCCTAATAGTTGTAATGCCGATAAATAATTTGTTATGTAATTTAAATGAATATTCGCAATTGAATGAAAATTTTAGGTGAAGAGGCACTTCACCTACTTTACTTGGCGAGCCGCCACTGACCTAATCGTCCCAAACTACTGTTCAATAATTCATTTTATTAATAAATAGTGTTTTTGTTTTGTAATTGTGTTTGCATTTGCATTTTCATTTATCAATTTATTTACTTTAATTTAATACCATACCTGATTATTTTTAAAATAGCAAGAAAAATGAAATTAGTCTATGACTTACGGACTTAAAGCCAATAAAATGATAATTTAAAAAGTGCTATAAAACTTAAGTAGGAGTATTTAAAAAAACAAATTATAAATTGAAAAGTTCTTTTTTATTTGTTTTACAACTATAAAGTTTTTAAACGGATTAATATGAAAGGAAACCCAAGGTTGAATATTCTTTTGTTTTCAGAGCCAACTTAAAAAAATGAATTATGAATATCATTAATGGGCAAGTAAATTTTTTAGTAAACAATTGAATATTGCGGCCATTTTAAACTAAAATGTCATTCTGTAATATATCGTTATATTGTGAATTTTACTACGAATAAGATTATCACAAGGAAAACGGATGCAGTTGTATTTAAAAATAAAAAGTACATATCAGTTCCGGCCAAACCAGAAGTCAAAACTAAGGTTAAAAATGTTTAAAGTTGAACATTTAGAGGTTATATCTTAGGCCTGTATGACACGGCTCAGAATTTTGTACAAAATTTATTAAAATAATTTTGTACAAAATTCTGCAAAACATATACAGTCGAACTTCCATATACGGAACTTCTATTTAACTAATTTTCCCATTTAACGAATATTTCTCAAGGATCCTGGCACTGAGAGCACTTTTAACGTTATTTTGTCCCCTTATATCGAACTTCAAATTTCTATTCAACGAATATTTCCGACCTTAAAAATTTAAAAACGTGTTATTTTTCCCTTTAGAGATAACAGTTGGATTGTAAATTCCAATGCGGACGATAATACAACTTTTCCAATTCCTATGGATAATAAAATATTAACCGCCTTTAAAACAATTCGACGGGGATTTCCGTGTAAAGAAAATGTACCTGAAGGATTTTTTTCCAGTTTAAATAAGTGCGAAACGTTCTTCGAACATAAAACGTTATTTAATTGCAATGTACAGTAGAAAATTACGGATTTCTTTCAATAAATGTATAACTGTATGTATATGTATGTACAGTATTTCTTGTTTTACGTTTTTCTGACTACTAATGTCCTTACTTATTTCTGCTTATGTACATGTATGTATGTATTACATAAATAAACACCTTTTAGTTATTCTGCAAGTTATGTGTATGATAATTTTTTTTATTTTCTATATATCGAATTTTCTATATAACGAATTTTTTTCGGGGTCCTTTGACACTTCGATATAAGGAACTTCGACTGTATTACATGGAACAGAATTTTGTACAATTTATACACATTTTAAACTATTATAAGCTATCATAAGAACTCTAATAATGACAAATAGAAAAAATATAATTCAATGTCAACTTACCTAGTTTTCGTAGACCAAGTCTATCCCTCTGTCCTTTAATGCAGCAAAATTATTTATTATGTCTTCGTAAAATGGTTGATTTTTTATTAATTCCAACAAGAATTCTTTTTGAATTGAAATATTTGCCCAAGAAGAAAGCCTATCTTGAGATACTTCATTTCTTAAATACGTTTTTATTTTTTAAGAAAAACTTCTTTCCACTTATCGACGGAATAGTTAACATGAGGCAAAACAATTTGTAGGCTTGAGTAAAAATTTCAAGAATAGGTAATAGTTACGAATTAACTACACTGACCGGCGAAATTATCGCATCACTTTAAAAAATTGGTTTAACATGCGAATAACGCATCATAAAACGAATAAATGCGTGAAATCATGTTATTTATTATTAAACTTAAACAGATAATCAAAAATTAAGGTAGGGATAGAGTAAACAAAACCGCCTTTCAGTAAAACTGAAAAAAAAAGGAAAATGATCAAATTTTAAGTTTGCATATGTTTGAAAAACGTCGTAAGTTTTTCAAGTTTTTTAATTGTCTAACACATTTAAATGCATGTTCAATATCTTGTGTTGCCTCCTCTAGCTTGAATAACCGCTTGCATTCTACGAGGCATGCTCAATATCAAGTTCCGAATGGTTGGTTGATCTATTGCTTCCCATTCTTCAATTAATGCCTGTCTTAGCCCATTGCGCGTTTGAGTACGACGATTTGCACGAGCTTTTATTCTTCGTTCAAGCTCGTCCCAAACATGCTCTATTGGATTACAATCTGGGCTTTTAGCTGGCCACACCAGTCTTTCAACATTTACTTCATTAAGGTATTCATTGACAATTCCAGCTACATGTGGACGGGCGTTGTCGTGCATTAGGAGAAAATTATTGCCAACAAATGGTGCAAACGGTATCACGTGAGGTTCCAATATCTCTGTAATGTATCGATTCGCATTTAAAGAACCACCATCGATAACTACGAGATCCGTTTTGGCATGCATGTTGATCCCTCCCCATACCATTACGGATCCACCACCAAAACTTTCCCTGCTAACCATGGTACATGCCGCATACCGTTCTCCCGCTCTTCGCCAAACTTTAAGACGTCCATCGGGTGAGTTCAAGGCGAAACGAGACTCATCCGTGAAAAGTACATGGGCCCAGTCATCATGTTCCCAATTAATGTGATTTCGAGCAAACTGCAATCGATTTCTTTTATGCAATGGGAGAAGTAAGGGCCCATGTGCTGGTCTCCTATTAGTTAAGCCTCCTTCCTGCAGACGCCTACGAATTGTTCTCTCGCTTACCATTACATTACGAGTGTCCCGGAGGGCGCTCTGCAGCTGCGGAGCAGTCAGGTGCCTATTTCTCAGCGATGATAACACTACAAATCTGTCATCCACTTGCGATGTAGCCCTGTGCCGCTCCTGGCCACTCCTACGTCGATGTTCTCCAGTCTCACGGAACCTACTAGCAACTCGGGAGATCGTTGATTGGCTGACGTTCAACGTTCTTGCAACGTAACGTTGACTCCTGCCATCATTTAAAAGAGCCACTGCTATTCCAGCTTGTTCTCTTTCCATGCTCTAACAAAAGTGGTTAAAATAGTGATTTAATGAAAACTAAGTCGTTTGAATTAATACTCCAAATTATTCAAGCAGTATTTGTTAAGATACATACCTGGTATTCAAAGAGAAAATTTCAAGAATTTTTACAAATTGACCTTTTTTACCTTTATTATGCGTTATTCGCATGTTAAACAAATTTTTGAAAGTGATGCGATAATTTTGCCGGTCAGTGTAGTTGCCACAAACTAATTTGTGAATGCAAAGTGCCACATTTAAAGATATCTGGAAAGACAGTATCCTATTTCACCTAGTGCTAGAGAAAATAATCCACAGCATAAACAGACCCAAATGGTACAATTACCATAAATTTAAACAAATGCGGATAATAGCAATATTATAGGAAGATCCATATTAAGCACAAGAAGTGTTTATGGAAATGGAGCAACAGGGACAGAAAATAGGACTAGTGATCAATGAAGTTAAAACTAAAGTTATGACAGTTATCAAAAATCAGCCCAGACTAATGCAGAACTTAATAGTTGAAGACCGTAACATGGAAGTAGTTAACAGTTTCAAATATCTGGGCGTTAAAATGACAGTGATGAAACGAATAAATAGTCCAGAAGGAATTTTAAAAGACTGATGAAAAGGCGAAAGCACTAATATACAGGGTGTTTCGGAATTGCACTAGTGCTAGTACTAGGAGATAACTGAACAGCATTGAGTATCCCTTCTTCAACATTTGCAGTTCGTCGAAATCTTTGCCAACCAGCATTTATTCGTTCAGGCTTTAGCGTGCCAGTGTCCCTAAGACGTCTTTCAATGGCTTCAAACGTTTTACGATTTGGTATCCTTCTAGTGGGAAATGTTTCATGGTATTTTCAAACAGCAGCAGCGCCATTTTTACGTACCTCGCCATAAATTAAAAGCATGTCTGTTTGTTCTGCAAAACTGAACAAATTTGTGGTGTCTCCCATGACAATAACAAATTGAAGAGTCTTCAAAGTACTATTAATTCACACGAAAACGAGCATGAACTAGTAAAACAGGTTGCTTAATACTAATCAACAGATTTAATGACAGATGTTCAATCAACTGTTATAAAAATAAACAATATGCAATTGACGCTACTTGATTAACTTCGGACTTTTAGCTATTTATCTTTACCTTTCAATATCGGTACCTACCTAATAAATTTATTTGAGCCATATGTTTGTATGAACTTTTTTGTTTATTTCGTGCTGGAGAACACATCCCTAAAATAGTGCCGTGCAATTCCGAAACACCCTGTATAAAACACTAATAAACCTATAATCGCCTATGGAAGTAAAAGCCTAGACAATGGCCCATAGAAGTAAAGAAAGATTAGGCAGATTTGAATGGAAAGTGCTATGAATGATTTCTGGACCAATCAAAGAGGAATATATGTGGCAAAAAGAGGGAACCACGAATTATACCAATAGTTCAAAGTGGTTGATATAGTAACATTCATAGAATTACGAAGACTAAGATGGGCAGGCCACGTGTGACGTACGAGTGAAAGAGCGATTGCCAGATGGAAGAAGGAAAGAGCCAACCAAGAAAATGGTGAAGTTATGCAGTAACAGAAAACCGAAAACCATTCTATGTACAAATAAACAAGTAGAAGAAATTGGCATACGACAGAGACAAATGGCAAAAGAATCTAAGGGAGGCTAAAGTCTGATATGGACTGTAGCACCGCTGCATAAGTAAGGAAAGACAGTATCTATTACCCCAGTATGTGATCTCATCTAGATGTACTTTTGTTTCTTTCTGATTTTATGTTGCTACTGCACTGAATTTAACTATTTCTCCAAAAGTAGCACACACTGTTATGTACCGAAAGTCAATAATGACATTTACGAAAAGTATAAATAGTTAACTAGTTGTACAGAAACAAAATAAAATGCGTTATGTTGTTTCCCGTACCTGTTGTTTAGAGGTGATTCAACATGGATAAAGGCAGGAGTTACACATTCAATTAAAGAGTCGTTGATAAATTTGTAAACCAGGCAGGGCAAAGAATGGAATTTAAATATAAAATATATTACATAATTTTGCAAATAAATAGTATTTTTTGCCTTTAATTTTGACTGCTCGTATGTCCTTTTGACCTGATATAATAATTACAACAAACATGTTGATACACCGTAAACATTTTGTAAAGGATAATTGTCTTATTGTGTAAGTATATCTTTCACTCTGTATCTTATTGCCGCATTCTAGGGTTTATTTTGTATGATTAATTTTTAATGGCATGATCTTTTCTGCCACTTAAAATCATATGGTGACCTTCAGCACAAGTTCTTCTTGTATCAGTCGAATGACCACGCCAATGTAACGAAGAATTTCACTCAACCTTACTGACGTTTTTTATAACAGAATAACAACATTCCCCTCATATTAAGACATCCACGGATTAACTTTATTCTGTTTACGCCGGTAATTTGTAAATTTATTTGCGCCATCTGCATTCACTGTCGTTTCCCAATATTAAAAAATTTTGGTAGGGGAGAGTTGGGTAAAACGGGGTACTTAACTTTTAAAGGTGTATATTTCCGAAAGGGTTCGTAAACATGATAATTTTTTATATGTAAGTAAAATATTGAAGCATTATGTTTTGAAATCTAATAACACCATTCATCTGCAATACTATTTTATTAAAGAAAAAACAATTATTGTCAAATATATCATATGCCCCATTTTGCCCAACCGGTCGGGTAAAATGGGTTAGGGCGTTGGACAAAATGGGGAAGTCATCCACATGTATATTTTATCTACCAAAACTAATAATTGTTGATACGTAAAAGTCAAAACATAAAGTATTTCACAAAAAACGCTAACCTAAGTGATAACAAAAATAAACCAAGAGTTTTGTCATATGTTTAAAAAAAATGTCATATTACTAGTTGGAACAAAAATCGCAAACGTAGGCTTCACACTCTTCTGGATCTACACCAGCGCAGGCCTCATGGCACCATTTCTGACATGAGCCGCACATTATCCATCCCTCCTCAGATTTAGATTTTGAAAAAGCTTCGCCACAAATCAGGCAAAGAGTATCGTCTCCACTACATGATGATTCTGACGAATCGGGTTCTGGACTTGGTGTCTTCTGCCTTTGCTTAGAAACAACTTTTTTTTTCTTTTCAGGTGCAGCTGCTTTCTTGCATATTTTTCTTTTGAGAACCTTTTCTGCAACTTTTCGCTCAGGAGTGGATTGTAAAGCTAACTCATTTTTGTATGGACTATCTGTTAAGATAGCCGTTTTTCCTTTTCGACAATTCCGTTTCGGTCCATCCTTTTTTACAACTTGCGGCATTTTCATCACTTCTCTTGGACTCACTAGAAAACTTGTGGAATAGTCATTGTCTTGCATTGATTCTACGGAAAGCACAGGGTCGTTTTGTGGTGGAGGTGGTGTTTTCATTCTTTGAGCTGTTCCAGACGTTCCAGGTGTATCACAAATCGAGACGTTACAATGTTCATTTATCAAAGATGCTGGACTATCGAGTCCCAAGTCATGGACATCACCAGTAACGTGTAGTTGCCTCTCTGTCGTTTCAGCTGGTTTAAACATCCAGTCATCGAAAACGTCGGGATTGAGTGGGCAAATTCCCGTTTTTCTAAAGCCATTGACTGCTGTATCAACGCAAGCAGCCTTTCGGAATGCCCGACTATACAGGTTCCCAACTTTATAAATTGAGACAGGTCGCCCAGGGTGTAACCGAGACCATTTGCGCACTTCTTCTGAATAATAGTGACTTAAAGGTGCCATAAATGAGACATCTAAAGGTTGCATCCGATGTGTGCAATGTGGCGGAAAGCACAGCAATATGACATTGTTCTCACGGGCCAGGTTAATAAGGTGTAGATTCTTGGTGTGTGTTGCGTGACCATCCAGCAATAAAAGAATAGGCCTATCTTTAGATGGCCTTGTAAAATCTATGAACCTTTGAAACCACTTGAAAAATATATCCTTCTGCATCCAGCCGGAAGGATGGTATTCTGCGGTGCTTCCAGGTAGAGTGTCATCAAGAAGTGCTGCTTTTGCTCTAACTCTAGGGAATACAAACATGCTGGGCATAAAATTTCCAGCTGCACTCATGCATGTTTCCACGGTTACGAGAGTTCCTCTCTCGGCAGAGACCAATCCTCCCACTTGCCGTTTCCCACGCAGTCCTAGAACTTTTGATATCTTTTTGGGGACTGTGGTAATCCCTGTCTCATCTACGTTCCATATGCACTCTGGAGCAAAGTTGTATCTGTCATACAAATCTGATAATAGTTTGAAAAACTCTGCCACAGTCACTTTATTGAATCCCATGGTGCGAGCAAGGGATGTTGCTTCTGGGGTGCGTATTTTCAACTGTGGATGTCTGCCTAAAAATCCATACAACCATGCCTTCCCCGCCATTTCTTTTTCTCGGTTGAAACGATGTGCCAAGTTATTCCTTTCCGCCAAATCATATGCTAAATGGCGTAATTCATTCAAGCTTAAACCAAATAATCGAGCTTCCATTGCAACAAGTTCATTTTCTTGATCTTCACTGAAAACAGGCTTAAGCCTACCTAGTCCTACAAAAAAAAAATGAAAATAATAGTTAAGCAAATTAACTTAGTTAATGCCACAAACCTTTGGTTGCAGCATTATCAACAGCAGCTCCATCTCGCACTTTACGAACTCGGCGCTCTAGCGTGGTTTGTGGAACATGAAAAGTTTGTGCTGCCCTTTTATAACCCATTTGAACATGTATCACTTCTTGTATTGCATTCTTCATGTTCTGCTCATCACAAGACTGACGAGTTGAAATACGTTTGTATTTCGAAGGCATATTGACGGAACAATGTATCTATAATAAAATTGTGAAATTATACTGACTGACATCAACTTCTAAATCATAAGCATTGAATGACCAAAAGTTATTGCTAACCATTTGCAATTGCTGTCGGGTCAAACGGGGTACCCCATTTTGGCAAACCGTGTGGTACCCCATTTCACCCGACAAGCTCTTTTCTTAGTGAATTCTATTGATCACACAAAAAAATTAAATTTATGCAATTGTTTTTACACCATTCAGTAGCTAAAATAATACTCTTTCCAAATGTGTACTTACCTCATAAATAATCTGTAAGATTAAGTTTGTAACACACACTAAACATCAGTCGTACCACACAGTCAAACTGGCAAAAACAAACTGTCACTCTGCAGAGGCAATACTATACGTACGAATGCTGTCAAAATAGCGCCATCTGCTAATGTTTGGGAGTAGTTTCGATGGATAAGGTTTTCAAGTGGATTCCTGCAAAGACCTGGCTGGAATAGCAACTACCCCGTTTTATCATACTACCCCGTTTTACCCAACTCTCCCCTACATTTATATTGCAGGACTTCCATTACAAGATCTTACAAACCATCACTGCTGTGGCATGCAGTATCTATGCTACTATTTCAACTTCAACAAAAAATTATGTATATCTTCATTTTGCTGATTTTAATACAAAATAATTAAAAAAAAATGTATTTTAACTTTGAATTGTATTACATCAAATGATGGCGTTTCAAACACTTGTCTTGATGAATTTGTAAAACATCTTTACATACTTTGACAAAAAAACACAACCATCGGTCCCCATAATAGGACACTACACTTAAATTCTCATAATGCCTTTCCAACTAGTTAAACGAAGACGCAAGATTATACAGGGTGTCCTTTAAATACCTTAAAAGCTTCAGGTAGCACTCTTCTGTAAGAAATACAGTCCTCAAAAACACTAACACGAACTTCCTATAGTGCTTAGTTTCCTCACACGAGACACTTAAAGAATATTATACTTGGCAACGTTGACGATTTCTTTGCATTTATGGAGAATTTAATTAGTAGGCCGACATTACATGAAGCAAAATCGAGATGTCCAAAAATTACGTTTTTATCATTTAAATTTTTAAATTGCATAATATTCATTTATCATTTTTAACCGCGTCTGGTAAAAAGAGGTAATTAATAAACTGAATGACAGTGATGTTGATTTAAAAATTAGACTGTTCATTATTACTCTTATCTGATATTTTTTAAATTGTTTGAATCATTCTGCCAATGCAAACTATTCTGCTGGATTTTAAATAATAAAACCAAAATCATTATGCACAACCCTTTTTGTATTTTATTAATTTACAAATTGTTCAAAATTTCTGCCTCCAACTTCGTGGCATTTCATTAGCCCTTGTAATAATGGATAATTGGACACGCCGCAGCATGTCTTCGTTTATGGTTGTCGCCGCCTCACCTATACGCTGTACCAAATCTTCGTAATTTTCAACAGGCGTCAAATATACCAAGTTTTTCAAATGACCCCACAAAAAGAAATCAAGTGGCGTCAAATCGGGACTTCGTGGAGGCCAGGCTACCCTACTTCCGCGACCTATCCATTTTCGTGGATAATTTTCGTGAAACCATTGCCTAACTCTAGCAGCGTAGTGACTTGGAGCTCCGTCTTGTTGCATCCACATATCCCGACGAACTTGCAAAGGAACATCTTCTAATAAAGGTGGAAGGTCGTTATTTAAGAAATTTAAGTAGTTCTCAGCATTTAATCGGTTAGGTAGTACAAAAGACCCAAGGAGTTTATTATCTACGATTCCTGCCCAAACATTCACTGAAAACCGAACTTGATAATTTCCGTGGTGCAGAGCATGAGGATTTTCATGTGCCCAGATATGTTGGTTGTGAGAGTTAAAGATGCCATTTCTCGTAAATGTCGCTTCGTCTGTCCACAGAATGTTGTTTACAAATCTTGCATTTCCTCTATGTTTTTCTAATAACCAATCGCAAAAGCTAACACGTTTCTCGTAATCTTCCTCTAATAAATGCTGCACTCTTACTTTATGGAACGGATAAAGTAGATCTTCCTTCAAGATGTTATAAACGGTGGTCTTGGAGGCACCAACAACTCTAGAAAGAGCACGCACGCTAGTACCCGGATCATCTGTTACAAGTTCCAGTACCTCCTCTTCTAAATTTCCGTTTCTAACATATCTTGGTCGGCCTCTATCAGCATTGGGAGCAGGACGGATATTTCCTGTTTCTCTAAGCCTTTGATTTGTAGCCCGAATTACCACATGACTGGGATGTCTCCTATTCGGAAAACGCTCGGCGTAAATCCTAGCAGCTTGATTGCAGTTTCCGTGGCACTCCCCAAGAACCCAAATCATGTCAACGTACTCGTTTGTGTCGTACTCCATGGAAACAATAACGAGAACTTTAATGTTGCACGTATCTGCCGATAACTGACTGACTGCCACTTGATTATGTAAAGATTAATATTGAGTTGACGCTCTAGTTGCTCTTCTGGAAGTACTGTTAAAAATGATAAATTTCGTAAATACTACATTTGACAACAGTGCAAGGCCATGGTATTGTGATGAAAAGTAGAAAATTTGTTTTTCGACATTTGTCAAAATCTTTGATTTACTTATCGGGACGTTTGCATTGTCATTTTCCTTCAGTTCCTGGTTCGTTGTGAGTTTATTTGCGTTTTTCTGTTTTCATTCACTTTGTTGCTTTCATTCATTTTGTTGCTTTGGTTCCTGTTTTGTTATTGGGTTATTTGCATTTATTTCCTATGAAATTCTGTTTTAAAGATATGAACTTTAACACTCTCGTACAAGAAAACTAAGCTCCAAATACCTACTTTTTTTTTTGAAGATTTGTATTAAGCATTCATAAAGGAAAAATTCTACCTGAAGCTTTTAAGGCATTTAAAGGACACCCTGTAGAAAGCATTGAACGCAGAGGCATATGAACAAATGCTTACTACAAAATGTGAGAATGTGGAGATGACAACTTTTAAGAAACAAGATGTGCAAGAAAGGTATAACAAAATAGAAAGTCTCATGAAAAACGCAGGTAGAGACGTATAAGCAGCACAAAAATTGCAATATCGATCAAAAAATCCCCAAGGCAATAAAAAGTATTTAATTAGTAAGAATAAAGAGGTATATGAAAGAAAAAATAGATCAAACATTGATCGAATCCGGCTCCACTAAAAAAATTAAGAAGGAAATATAACAGCTGGGCAACAATGGATTACGAATCTGAGGAAGGAGGACGTACTGAGTGTAACAACAGAATATTATGAAAAACTATATAGAAGCAATAGAGATCCACCAGAGCAACAAATAGCAGTGGAAAGCAATCAAACAGTCTAGTATGATGAGATAAAGGAGAAAGACTTTCAAAAGGCCTTGAAACGAATAAAGCAGATACAGCACCAGGATAGGATGGAATAACAAGTGAATTCATCAAAGATGCAAGAGATAATAAGAACACGTCATCGATATTCTAAAATCTCAACAAATCCCAGCGCAATGGAAAAAAGCGAATTTTTTACTAATCTTCAATAAGGGGAAATAACATCAAATACAAAACTATCGCCCAAACAGTCTAATACGAACCCTATGTAAACTCTTCACAACAATAATAAAATCTAGAATTATCATAACCCTAAACGGGGGTTGAGTAGGTGGGTTTTAGAGCAAGATTCTCAACGATGCACAATATCCAAACCATAAACCAACTAATTGAAAATTATATTTTACCTACAGTAAATAATTCTAAAAAACGATAAAAACAAATTAGAGCAGGCCGTGCATTTAAAAGCAGATGTCGTAGCTTCATGGTTATCAGGTTATGTATTCGTGTGGCTAACTTCACGTTACTGAATAAGGTTAATTATGAAAAGTGAAAATTTAATAACTTCACAAAAATTTGTTTACTGTGATACAAGTGGTTGAGGCTTATTTTCGTCATGGCCAGAAAGTTGTTAGCGGATGGCGGTATTTAGTAAAGTTATTAACTTTTTACATCTTAATGATTTGACATTTCATAACCTGATCTTATTTACTAACGTGAAGTTAGCCACAAGAATTCATAATAATAATAATAATAAATAATAATTACATCTGCTCTTACATGCATGGCCTGCTCTTTTTCTATTCTATTTCTTTTTCGGTGGCTCTATGTTTAGAACCACAAATGGTTAAATAAAAAAAAAACACTATAACGCACCATACGTTAGTGATAGTGAATAGTGATAATCCGTTTTCACTATACAAGCGGATAGGAACCAGAAGAAGATACAAGCAGAACCTGTTTGTTTTTCAACTCCGTCACCTCTTTTTAATCTTGCCCAAGATCCGTTAAACAATATGTAGGACAGAGTAAGAAGAACCGAAAAATCTAAGCTTTAACAAATTCCTGTTCATAATTATGTTGCCTTCTGATAATATACTATTTATTTTGAAGACAACCCTATGTGTATTTTTAATGTTCTCAACTGACAGCTGAACTTTTAATCTATCAAGATTTGTCTAGTAATTCAAATAAGGACTTACCAGATGTAAAGAAAGAATTCGCAGGAAGTTCTTAACCCTAAGCATGTTGTCAATTTATGCATTTAGAAATAAATAAGTTGGATTGTAGAGTAAACAGTAATTGGAACAACTGAGCTATACTCTAATAACTACTATTAAATAATGGTAATAAATATTACAAACTATATTGTATTCCTCAGCCAAGATTTATTGAAAATGTTGTTGATCATCCTGTGTAAGGGCTTAAGTAGAAGTTTATGTCAACAATTAATTTGCGTACATTTTTTTCATAATAATTTTAAGTATAAAAATCAAAGCTTTTTAACAAAGAGCATCGCCAGCAAAATTGGTCTGGAGAGGGCACTTTCTATGTACTAAAGTAATATCTCAAATTCCCTTGAATGTTCTTGAAATTCCAGAAATCTATGAATTATGTTGAATGTTTGCATTTCTCCATTCTATTATATTAAACACATTATCATGAAAAACAAGTAAAGCAAGTCAGAGACATAACTTGACTAAAAAATGAATCACTATTTACTCATTCTTTTAATATGTAATTAGAATTGAAGTCAGTTATAAAATTTTACCGCTTTTGGAACTAAGTGTAAAATTTTCTTCAAAGGTACAACAACATCTAATATAGCGGCCTTAAACCTCAGAGTGCATTGTTGGGGTCATATTGACCCCAAGCTCAGTTTTGTTATAACGCAAAATCTACACGAAAACGCTTTTATGTATTTTTCTACCAACTGGTAACATTTTGCATTAATAATTTTTTTATATTCTTATCCATAATTAAAGTAATACAATTGTAACACCACAACGCATTTTGTGCTCCACATTTTCTCCTGGCTGTTAGCACAAATTAGTGTGTAGCAAGTGTATTTTAAAAAAATTAGACCGATAACTCTACAAAATTGACACTGGATAAATTATATTCCATGCAGAGCTGACCAGTGCATCCAAATTATGTGCAAAAAGTACATTTGCAAAGATCAATTAGTCATAATGTATTATATGAGTTATTTCAATGCATATACATCGCCTGAATTACTATAAAATATGTGTATTAACATATATTTTAACAAAAATAGAGTAATTAAACTTGTTAGTATTTGTTTTTGGATTCTATTTATGGGGATCATATTGACCCCACAATGCATAGTGTATTGCACATTAAGAACAAATAAATTCGATGGTTCTGAAAACAATAGAAACTCCACTTTCTTTTTGAATTTATTACTGTTAAGGTGCAGAAGAACCCAAGCCATTTTTCATTTTTTTTTATTTTTAAACCACATATGTATATAAACCTAAACATATTTTAAAATATTTAGTTTTTTGTCCATGTCTAACTTTTTTTTCTGATTATTTCTCAGCATCAAACTGTTCAACTTTACACCAATGAGGACATGGTACACCCTATACAGGTCCGCCAGTCACCCACACTAGGATGATTTCAGAGTTGCACTTTCAATACCATTTTACCAGCATCAACACCCCACACTACAGCTGGTAGAAGATATAAATAAAATGAACTACACATACTGAATTATTTTTTATTTTATATAACTAAATTCCAATGCATAATGAGCATATTATTATTTTTGGTTTCTTGTACTACAAATAAGCCATTGTAAAAGTTATTTTCTACACCGCATATTTTTCATTGCACTTTGTTTTCTATAAAAAACTAAAGATTTTACCCATACATAACACCACCTTAAAACTGCAACTCCTTTGTTTAAAGGCAGAATTTTCTTCCATTTTTATTTATTTTATAGACCAATTTTTTTTCTATCTACATACATGTTCTGTATTCAAGATGTGCATTTAATATCCCCTAATTTTTAAAATATACCCTCTATTAAAAGGTACAAACTCCTATTAATCTATTTTTACTACACCTGTGCATCATAAAAGAACTTAAAACTACTATAACATTAATTCAAAATTATTTACATCACCGGTTAACAATTTTTTTACATTAAAATAAAGCATTGCAATACCACAACGTGCTTTTTATTTTTACTCTATTATTACAAAATTTCCAATAATTCTAAAATATTTAACTGAAAATACCAGAATGTTTGTATTATGTCATCTATTCAGTACTCTAATAAAAACATGAAATTTACAATGTATTAAAAAATACTTCGTGCTTTGTGCATAAAAATTTTCTAAACATCAGTCTACTCCAACCATATCTCTATGGAAAATGGTAGTACCAAATAATACTTAACTAATATTAGGTGGGCTTTATTCTGCATCTGAATATGAAGTTTTCATAACAAACTTGACCGTAAAAGCAAATGCTGCAAATCCAATCAATACAACAATATTAGTTAGAATCGACTGTAAATTACTTGATTCTTGTACTTGCTGACTGTTGTTTTGGTTTTCCATAGACCTATTCAAAGCTGCCCTTTTATCCAGCTCGGTCTGAAAACATTAATCATTATAAGCTTTTTATTTACATTAAACAAATTAAAACATACCTGCATTTGAGTTACGATGTCTGGAAATAGTTCACAAAACTGTTTATCGCGTAAATTAAATTCCAGGGAATTAAATGCCAAAGTTCGCTTATCATAATCGGTTGTATCGATACTACCCATTGTGGGACTTTTCTCATTCTAAATTAAAAATTTTATTATTTAAAAGAAAAAGTAAAATCCTGATTATCATAAGATACTTTTCAACTTAATACAAAACTTTTCCACAATTTTCACAAAATATAATGTGATGTAATATAACTGACCATAAAACTTAGTAGTCCCGTCAAAATAGTAGAAACACTCCATGCTGGGTTCCAAGTATCAGGGTGAAAGTCAGATATACTAAGACACAGGCGGGTATTCGTTTTAAAACGTCCATTTGGAGTAATCATATAAATGGAAGGCGGTTTAAAAGGAAACTCTTTGGGAAACACCAATTTACCATGGTAATAACCTCCATCATATGGTGTCGATTCTGGACCAGTAACTACATAGTGCCTAAAAACATCATATACAGTCTACCTTGTAATGCTAGAATGCCAGCTCTCCTACCATTCCAGAATATTTGAGGGTAAAGGTTCTGCAGTTATGTAGGGCACTGGGTCCTTTTTCAATCTCATGTAATCTTGTTTTAATCTTGCCGTAGCACTATTTGACTTGCGGTTAGACATCATGCATTTTTTTCTAACAGCATAAAATTGATTGAATTACGAGAATTATTTTTATGAATTGGAATAAATACGTATTTTTTTAACAACAGAAAAGGCTTTAGGTTAGAAAACAACGGAACTAGAAATTTTGACAGGTCGACAATTTAGATGGCCTTGAGAGTAGCTTTGCTTTTCCACCACACACGTTTAAGTTTTACTTTCTCCAAATGCAATTGTGAAACACCACCGAATATAGATGGCACAAATAAATTCACAAATAGCCGGCGTAAATGTGATAAAGTTCATTAGTGGACGTGTGTTTATATGAGGTGAATGTTGTTATTTTGCTATTCAAAATGTCAGTCACTCTAAATGAAATTCTTCGATACATTGGTGTAGTTATATGCAGTGGCGGCTCGTGAGTTAAGAAAGAGGGCACAAGAAAAAACTTACCTATTTTTTGTACATAAAATCCATTCTCCTATTTTTCATGTTGGAAAAGACGTTTATGACTTTGTTGTCAAAATCCGGGATAGACCACCAATGCGTTCAGTCGATCTTTTTGCACACAATTAACTTCCATCATTGAAAAAACGTCACTTTCGTCTTTGAATTCAACCGCGCGATTGCGCGAAAACACAAACCA
Organism: Limonius californicus; assembly: GCA_014611495.1. Classification (NCBI taxonomy): domain Eukaryota; kingdom Metazoa; phylum Arthropoda; class Insecta; order Coleoptera; family Elateridae; genus Limonius; species Limonius californicus. Next base: position 13,460 of record JABXWE010004566.1, on the reverse strand, counting down.
CTGCGGTCGAAATTCAAACGTTGACTTAAAATCGGGAACAATCTGCTCGGTGCCCCATTCGCCTGGTATATCGCGTATAGCGAAGATAACCGACAGGCAACCGAATCACCTCTACATGGGGAACAAATCTGAGCGTTCCCCGGAACATAGTTTTGAGTGTGTTAGCCGCGCCTTTGGTGCGGAAGGAAAATTTGATACCATCGTTAAAATAATGAAATTAAAATAATGCACTGAATTACATGCGAATTTCTTTCTATGTTTATCTTGGTGGTTGGGTGGGCACGTGCCCTTGTGCCCTTTAGTACAAGCCGCCACTGGTTATACGATCAATAAAAGAAGAAGTGACAGAAAAGAACATCCCATTGTTTCGTTGTATTTGCAATCGTCGAAAATTAATATTAAATCACACAAAATAAACCCTTGGATTCGAATCTGAAATACAGTACGAAAGATACATATACTTACAAAATAAGAAATAATAATGTAAAAATAAAATATTTATTGCATACTAACATGTGTGTTTTGATGACTTTATCAGGTTTTATTGCTTATTTCTAAGCTCGCAATAATTATTATTGTTAGGAAAATGGTGCATTGAAGTTCCAGTGCTACAATAATTACTACCCTGTCGAATAGAATAATAATTTTTACTTTTTGTTTTTCCGTTAATACAAAACACACACGCGCACACTTATTCCCATTACATTCGTTCCTTAAATGTACGTGGCAGTTGCATTAATGGTGCATCCGAATGGGAATATCACCGTAATTATCTCCCGTAAATATTCTAGCTAGACAATAGTGCGACTGTTCAAAGACTGATTAGACTCTCTCATTTATGCTCACTGGAGCCTAACTATCATGTTATTTCATGTCGCTCTCTAACATCCATAATGTTTGCTGATTGCAGTTTATACAGATTGCAAATAGTAATAACCAGTGTTGTAACAGGTACTTGTTTTTTAATACCTACGTATAGATACAGGTACAAACACAAAAAAGCTCCTGGTTACAGGTACAGGTACATTTTTTTTAGAAAAGTATCTAAATATATTAACAAAAATGTTAAAAATGCATATTATTGTGTTTCAAAAATATCATCTAACAGCCTGTTTCTTCGAGAGGTTAGAATTTGGCCACCGATACTAAAAAACCGTTCCACAGGTGTAGACGAGAGCAAAATGGTATTATATATTTTGAAAATATTTAATATATTTTCCTAAACTAATAAAGATTGAATGTCTTTTGTCGCGAATGCGGCTCCGGTTCCGATTTAATCAAACATCATAAAAATTATACATTTTGTCAAATGGATAAGCTAAAAAGCGGTAGAAACTTTGTTCCGTAAAAAATTTCGGGCAAATAATATTTAAGTATGTAGCTACTTTGTTTAGATACTTAAGTACAAGGTTACTTTTAAAGGAAGTAGGGACATGTAAAGGTACTTCCGGTAATAAGTACCTCAGTAAGTATTTAGGTACAAAGGAAGTACCTAGGTACCATCCCAATACTGGTAATAATACTAAAAAATAGTTACTGTTAGGTTATGTTGCTTTTAGTTACGCAGTTACACAGTGCTAGGTACCCACAATTTTAATTTCCGCTAATCATCAATACAGTTGTGTTACTGCAACATCCTCGTCCCGCTGGCTTCGAAATCCACCCTAAATCAAAATAGCAATCCTGATTGTTAAGAGTTCGGTATATGCATGACGAAGAAGTACCACAGTACTACTCATTAAGTACCATATTGTTTAAAACCAACGTGGACCGATGTCGACGTATGTTATATTTAGCCATCTGTATTTCAATACTAAAACTGTACCGTGTAAAGTTGACATATATAACCTCTAAAGAAAACGTAATTTGTGTTTGGAAAACGTATAAAATATTTGATAAGAACTAATATGCAGTGGAATTAAATAGTCACAAGTAAATAAAGGTACGTGGGATAAATGCATTTGTCATAATGGCTTTAGGTGCGGTACGGTATTTATTAATTTAGCTTTCAAACGATTTTGTTCCTTTATAAGGGAAAATAAACCAAATAATAATATTGTTCTAAATTTTTATTCATTTGTAGACAATTAAAGAGAACTCTTCGACTAATATAAAACGTCGTAATGGGTAATGATAAGAAACGAAGATCTCGCAGCAGAGATAGAAATGATAGAGACAGGGATAAGAGAATGAAACGGTCTCGATCTCGTAGCAAGGAACGCAGTTATAGAAAATATAGATCACGTTCTCGAGACCGAGATAACAAATATGATGGTAACAAATATGAAAGCCGTGCTGAAAAAGAAAAATACAACAAGAATGAACGAGATCGAGATGAAAAGGACAAAAAAGGGAAGGAAAGCAGAAGGAGGTCTTCCAGTCCTGAAGTAGAAGAAGTGAAAGCTGAAATTAAACCTGATTTAAAACCTCAACCACCAGCTAAAAAGGAACCACTTTCGTTGGAAGAAATTTTGGCAAGAAAAAAAGCTGAGGAGGCTGCCAAAAGCAAAGTGAGTTTTCTTTGTATTATTATTGGTATATTATTTGTTAAGTGAAAATGATCAAATTCACTTACAGCCTGTTTTCCTGACCAAACAACAAAGAGCAGAGCAAGCATTAAAACGAAGGCAAGAGGAAGTTGAAAAAATTCGAAAGCAACAGGAAGAAGAACGGAAAATCGTTCAGCAAGCAAAAGTTAGCAGACAAGAAGACAACCTTAAGGATGATTATGATACTAGAAGGGGTCGGGAAAGAGCAGCTGCAAAAGAAGAAGAAAAGCAGAAAGATAAGGACAAAGAAAGAGAATCTGATGCGATAAAAGAGCGATATTTAGGTCTTGTGAAGAAAAAGCGTAGAGTTAGAAGATTAAATGATCGTAAATTTGTGTTTGATTGGGATGCAGGTGAAGACACATCTACTGACTACAATTCATTGTATAAAGAAAGGCATCAGGTATGACTAATCAGTATTTATTTAGTGCAAAAGGTTTATAAATAATTATTTTCGTAACATCTATCAGATCAAATTGTTAGTAAGAGCTAGTAGGTAAATAGTGGGGATCAATTACTGAGTAAAATTTTGTACATATATTGTAAAAATCAGAGTTTTTTAATACTGAATGGTAATTCTAAGTACTGCCACATATAATTCAGTATTCAGTATAGAAAGGTAACGCACGATTATGCCAAATACTGTTTAGTAATCTATCATCAAAGATGTAGTAAAAAATGTAAAATAAAACATGGATTTCATAAAAATTACAGCATTTAACTGCCTGTACTATTTAAAAGTTTTGTTATATATTTTGTATTTTTTTTTCTTTGACTATAATGTCAAATTTGAATATGAACTCGTTATTGAGGATCTTTAGATCATCTAGGCAAGGCCATGCATATTTGTACAGGCTTATTTTATTTGTTATACTGGGTGTTCCAACTAAAACAGTCCACCGTAAATAACTTTGTAAAGGGAACAAATTTGAAAAATTGGCGAGACAAGTCAACAATAGTCATCATTTAGCCTATTTCATCCCTCTAGTAAGAGTTGGGAGTTTCCAGATCAAAATCGAAAATTTTGGGATTTAGATGACAATTCCTAGATTATAGTCTAAATTTCTTACACTAATGTCGGAATTTCTAATATTAAAGTGGGATATTTCCAATGCAATGGTCGAAAATTCCAACATTAAAAGTATAAAAATCCAAAATCTATCAAAAGTTGCGAAATTAAAGTCCAAAATCTATGGTTTAAATCGGGAATTCCATTATTATAGTCTACAGTTCAAAATTTAAGACAAAAATTCTAAAATTACAGTCAAGAATGTTATATTTAAGTTGAAAGTTCCCCAATTTAAGCTCAAAATTATAGGATTTCAAGAAAATTGTTAAATCTGCTAACATATTCACTCTGATTTTTTTATTTTTGTCCTTGTTAGGCGACATTATTCTTGTTGTTTTTCAAATGCTTGTCCATTTATATACTATTATCTACAATGATTGCAATTCCATTCATAAAATTATTTTTAGGTGCAATTCTTTGGTCGTGGAAACTTGGCAGGCATAGACATTAAAGCTCAAAAACGTGACCAAAGCAAATTTTATGGAGAACTACTAGAAAAACGGCGAACGGAAGCTGAAAAAGCCCAAGAGAAAATGAGGCTCAAAAAAGTACGCCGTAAGGAAGAGAAACAGTTGTGGGATGATAGACACTGGTCTGAGAAGGATGTCAGTGAAATGACAGAAAGAGATTGGCGTATTTTCAGAGAAGATTATAATATAACTATAAAGGGAGGCAAAATCCCTGAACCTATTCGCAATTGGACTGAATCAGGAATTCAGAAAGAATTGTTGGAAATTGTAGACAAAGTAGGATATAAAGAACCAACTCCTATTCAGAGGCAAGCAATTCCTATTGGTATGCAGAATCGTGATATCATTGGTGTTGCTGAAACTGGCTCAGGTTAGTTTTGGATTTTCCAAAATATAAAAATACTAGATTGATCACAGAATAATATTTATTTATTTTTAGGTAAAACTTTGGCATTTCTTATCCCACTTTTGTCTTGGATTCAATCTTTACCAAAGATTGAGCGCACAGAAGATGCAGATCAAGGTCCTTATGCTATTATCCTAGCACCCACACGTGAGTTGGCACAACAGATAGAGGAGGAAACCATGAAATTTGGACAACCCTTGGGAATCCGTACAGTAGTTGTAGTGGGTGGTCTTAGTCGTGAAGAACAAGGTTTTAGACTGCGCATGGGTTGTGAGATTGTAATTGCAACTCCTGGGCGTCTCATTGATGTTCTAGAAAATCGTTATTTGGTTTTAAATCAGTGTACCTACATTGTCCTGGATGAAGCTGATCGTATGATTGATTTAGGGTTTGAGCCCGATGTACAACGTATCCTGGAATACATGCCTGTAACAAATTTGAAACCTGACTCTGAAGAAGCTGAAGATTCCAAGGTCAGTCAGTTTATGTATTCGAATTTTTTTGTGTTAATTGTATCATGTACAATGTGTTCCAAATTTAATCACTAATTCAAACGCTACTTAACAAAAGGGGCCGAATAATGTTGAAACTCCTTTGTGGTATCATTAATAATAAGCAAACTACATTCAAAAAACAAGCTAAAAATGTCGGTTTTATCTGTCTGTATTGAAAAACTTGTGCACCACATTGTCGATGCAGAAGAAATATTGTTATGTAGAATAGTAATGCAGGGATTCCGGTGTCAAGTAGGCGAATTTTTCTTATACCATCTTATCAGCAGAATACAATATACAGTGCTTTCGTAAAGTAGTGGATAAATTCGATAAAACATTTTAGAAGGGTTTTCACAGAAAATCCTCGGACACGTCAACCTTAGTTTTTATGAGTGCATCTTTCCTGATAATTGTCATTTTTCGATCGTCTTTTGTTTTCGCACTATGACGTCATCCACAATATTTTTAAATGGCACCTCATACTTTTGTTCACGAATTTGGATACAGCACATTTTTCTGCGTACGACACTGTCAAAAACATATGACCTTGAAGAGGAAAGTTTTCGAAATAATCAGTCCCAATGTTTCCAAAATGTATGGTAAAGTGATTAGAGTAGACCAATAATAATTTAAAAAAAGGCGGTTTTGACAGTTGTTTGGAGTTATTTCTTGTAAGAATGCATTTTTTATCTTTTGTTTGTCAAAAGTAGTGTAGTTCTAGTGTTTATTGAGTAGTAACTTTGTCATTTTATAAAAAATGGTTAAATTAACTGAAGGTCAAGGTCATATGTTTTTGACAGTGTTGTACGCAGAAAAATGTGCTGTATCCAAATTCGTGAACAAAAGTATGAGGTGCCATTTAAAAAAATTGTCGATGACGTCATAGTGCGAAAACAAAAGACGATCGAAAAATGACAATTATCAGGAACGATGCACTCATAAAAAATAAGGTTGACGTGTCCGAGGATTTTCTGCGAAAACCCTTCTAAAATGTTCTATCGAATTTATCCACTACTTTACGAAAGCACTGTATAAGACTTACAGGTTATTTTTAAAACTATCAAACATGTCTTAGGTCTGTATGACACGCCACAAAATTTTGTGTAAAATACTGTAGCTCATGCTCTAAAGTCTAGAGAATTTTGTTCAGAAACAACGTCAAATCGATGTGCAAAAGAGTACTTTCTAGTGTTCATCAATGATCACAGAGGGCAAAGACGTAAATGTTTTACCACGTGTACCACCCAAAATCTCTCAACTCTAGCCATTCTACACAAACTTAATATAACTTATAAACAAAAAAAAAACCTTCCCGAAAACTCAAAAACTATACAAGCCTCGAAAAGATAAACAACATTTGAGGTTATGTAAACAATAGTAAACTAGTATATTAAAGAACTAGTTTCATAAGGCCTTTTCTGAACGCACGAGTCCAAGTTTGAAAAACGAGACGCGAAGCGTCGAGTTTTTCAACGGACGAGTGCGACAAGTGGTCTTATGAAACGTGTTCTTTATACTATTTTTTCTATTGAGGAAGTTTAAGAGTATTTTAAATAAATTTATGTAGAAAATTTTACGTCAAATCGATTACTAGGGAGTTTTTATAAACACTTATGGCAGCACTGACAGGTGGCTGAAACTGACATTTCAAACTTTCAAATTCAAATCGAACTACCAACATCGTAAAAAAACAAACTAAAAACAGTACGATTATAGGCCTCCTTAACGTACTGTTTTTAAGCTAAAACAGTGCGCTTAGAACGGCTTTATAAAACCGAAATAGAAATAGTATATTATTATACGAGTTTCATAACGGGCTTATTGTAGCACGCGTGGGTTTGGGGCACGACGAGCGTAGCGAGGAGTGCTCCAATGGAACAAGTGCTACAATGCCCGTTATGAAACGAGTATAATATACTATTTTATCTACTTTGAGATACTTGTTATGTAGAAATTCAAAATTTCTGATAGAGTTTGTGGTTATGTATATTCGACATCTGACATTTGTCGTTTTATGACCAAAGTGAAAGCAAATGTCACCAATCTTAAAAACCAAAAAGTTACCAAAAACAGTTTTAATAATAGAGGATTTTATTACCAAAAACAGTTTAATAATAGCCTCCATTATTAAACTGTTTTCGGTATCATAATGGACCTATTATTAAATCAAAGTAGATAAAATCTTTTTATTTCGAATTTTCAAATTTTGTGACAGTGACAGTTATTATTTTGTGTATGTAAGCTATTTTGTGTTTGGATTTTTTAATTTACTTTACTTTACTATGGATTATACTGGAAGTGAATATGCAGACATGATTTCGGTTCTTGGTGAATGCGATGGTAATTACAACGAAGCTTCAAGCGTGTATGCCGACCGATTTCCTGATCGGAGACATGCATGACATACTGTAATATGGGATGCAAAGAATTAGGGAGACTAGAAATATTCTTCCAAATCATTCTAATGCAGGTCGGCCGCGAAGAGTTAGAAATCCTAATTTGGAAGAAAACGTCTTGGAATTTGTAAGTCAGCATCCGAGTATACATAAGTGTTCGTTCGATTGCCAGAAATTTTGAAATATCCAAGCCTTCCGTGCAGAGCATTTTAAAAGATGATGGGCTACATCCGTTTCATAAAACAAGGGTGCAGCATTTGTTGGATACCGACCATGAACCTAGCAGGAATTATTGTCAGTGGCTTTTGGAAACCAACAGAGCAAATCCAAGATTTCTGGATAAGCTGTTGTGGACGGATGAAGAAAAATTCACAAGAAATGGTATTTTCAATACTTATAACGAACATGTCTGGGCACATGAAAATCCCCAAGCTTTGAAAGTGCAAAACTATCAAGTTCGTTTTTCTGTGAACGTGTGGGCAGGAATAATCGGCAATAAACATATTGGGCCATTTATATTGCCCCGAAGACTGAATAACTATTTAAATTTTTTAAATGAAGAATTCCCTTATCTTTTCGGTGACATTCCTGTTCTAGTTCGGCGTGATTTGTGGGTACAACACGATGGGGCTCCTTCACATTATGCGGCATTGGTGAGACAGTGGTTTAATCAGCATTATCCACAAAGACGGTCGCGTAGGACCAGTGCCCTGGCCTGCCAGAAGCCCAGATCTGACGCCTTTGGATTTCTTCCTTTGGGGACACTTAAAAAATCTGGTGTATTTAACGCCTGTCGACAATGAGGAAGAATTAATTAACAGAAAACATCAAGCAGCAGCGCAGCTGTTGATGAGCGAATGCTAGAGAATGTAAAACAGGCGATTGTTGTGCGAGTTACCAAATGCATTGAAGCTGATGGAGGAATTTTGAGCAGATGTTGTTATTAATAAATAAAATATTCATTTCAATAAGCTTTTTTTAACATTAAAATACACTATTTACTTAAAAATTCTTTGAAAGAAGCATTCTAAGGGAGCTCGTAATTCTAAATTACATTCTATTATGTGCCTTTTGCATAATCATTGTTAGTAACAGATAGTCTACTTTGTTTATTTCATACCGTTAAAGTAATTGCAACAGCGTTGCCAAGTTTATGATTCTTTCTTGCTTCGTGAGCGAAAACTAAGCCTCGGAAACATATTTTGTTCTTAGGTTTTTTGTTCAGAAAGCATAGGAGAACACGGCTACCAGAAGCTATAGTGGTAATTCTGGGACACCCTGTATATAGTGCGCCCCAAAAGTATGGAATATACCAAATAAAACTGAAATAAATATTTTTCTGTCAAAATCCTGAAACACATCAACTTTATTTTTTTAAATACACATTTTAATGTCAAAATAATTTTCCGACATTCACATAATTTTAAGTGATGACGTCATCGGATTTTTTTTATAGCAAGCTGTAATTTTTTTTTCGTGATTTGGGTAAACCATTTAAGTATCTATGACAGTATAAAAATATTGGTAAGGTGTAAGGTACATCTGAAAATTTCCGAGAAATAAATAATTGATAATAGGTTGCATTTAGATATTCGCGCTGGGCAGTCATTGTGTTGATAAACACATTCTTCACAAATGCTATTGACAAAAGAGGATCAAACGTAACAAGAAACAAATGCCCATACGCTGTCAGTTATTCGACATTAACATCGTTTAATTTTAATAATTAGCGTTAGTTTAATAATCTACTATGGCTCATTTAACAATTACACAACGCATAGAAATTTTAATTTATCTCGGCTGTGAAAACCTTACAAGAACATAAGAAGTAGTTTGTGTTATGTTTAATGCGAAGTATCCAGATAGACCTATCACGCATCAACGGTTAGTAAATTTAAAGTAAAATTTAGGGACACGGGAAACGTTACAAATATTTCAAAAAGTGGTCGTTCAAAAGTGATGAATGAAGACAAGCAAACTCGACGTTCTTTTACAAATCGAAGAAGATCCTAATTGTGTTTCCCGAAAAGTTGAAGCAGAAAATTATGTCAGTCACAGTTCAGTACTCAGGTTACCGAAAAAAGAAAAATTCCATCCTTATAAAGTTCGGCTTGTTCACGAGCTCAATGAAGATGATCCTGACCGACGTCCACAATTTTTCGAAATAATGATGAATTTTCTCGAAACAAATTAACGTTTCCATCACCAGATCCTCTTTACGGATGACTTTTGGCTTGAATGGAACAGTTAACCGCCAGAACTGCAGATAGTGAAGTAAGGAAAATCCTCATTGGATGTCTGAGGCACACACAGAATAAATAGGTCCTTTTTTCTTTGATGGAAATCTTTTTGGACAAAGATACTTAGAGTTTCTCCAAAATGACCTTATTCCAGTACTTGCGAAACTTTACCCAAACCAAGATAATCCAGATGTGCCATATAATACCCTTTGGTATCATCAAGATGGCGCTCCGCCACATTATGCGCGTCCTGTCCGCAAATTTTTGAATAACTGCCTTCCTCCAAGGTGGATCGGGAGACGAGGGCCGATACAGTGGCCTGCTAGGCCACCTGACCTTTCACCCCGCGATTATTTTTTATGGGGCTATTTAAAGTCGAAAGTTAATACTACTAGACCACAAAATTTTGAAGATCTGAAAAATCGTATTAGACATGAAATTCAAAGAGTTGCAGAAGATGTTATTCATAATACCTTAAGAAAATTTGTGGATCGTCTTTCTTATTGTCAAGAAATGAATGGAAGGAATTTTGAGCATTTACTTTGATACATGAAGTTGTTTTTACATAAAAATCTTTAATTTGTACATTGTTTATTTTGGTTTCTCTTAAAGGCGTCTTAAACAAACAATAATTTATTTCTCGGAAATTTTCAGATATAAGGTATAATCTATTCACGATTGATTTGCCATCCAACAGGCTATGGAAATCTGGGGGAAAGTGTGGTATCATTGAAATTTGTCAATTAATTAAGTTGGGTTATGCAGTTTTTCTTGATGGAGGTTATGTTTTTTGAAAGCTGGCAATGTTGCCAGTGGAGCTTGTTTGTTCATTTAACGTCCGCCTATTGCTGCTCAATATTGGTTTATAATACTTAGATATAATTATGATTTCATTATAAATAAAATAATAACTATAATTTTAATTGTTTTAACACATACCAAATACATATTGCTGTTCTTTTTTCACGAGAATTCTGAACTCAAATCGTATGTATACAGAGCATATTCCACGCCATTCTTTGTTGTCCTATATTTAGGTCTTGCAGCAAATTAAGAAGAACTAACATCTATGCCGCTCATGTAGGTACCCATTGACGACTCGCGGATCCATTTTGGTAGATCCACGTTTCGCGTAGGTATACGAATGTCACATTTTGATATTGGAGAAATTGTCTCAAAAATTTAATTTTGGATGCAACGACGTGTTTTTGTTCACATAAAATTTTGCGTCCATTCTCCATTTTGTGTTTATAACCCATTGATTTAATAACTTTGAATAAAGTAGTCCTGCCCCCCTTGTATTCATAATTTTCGCGAGTCATCCAAGAGTTTGTCGAGAGTAAAATGTTCATTCTTCTGATGATACTGCCAAATTTGTCGTTGCAAATCTTTTCTGAACGTGTAATTTAAGAAAACGTCCGTCTTAGCGCCTATACTACAAATAGAAGATTTCAAAACGTCTTGTCCTTGTGATAAAATGTCCCTTATAGAACGCTCAGACACCTAAAATTATAAGTAATTAGCAATTGCATATTTAAGAAATAATACATGCTTACCCCAAATATATCAATTAATCGATTTATAATCGTAAATCGTATGAAATCTGACCTATCTCTTTTATAATGGCTGAAAGCTTTCACAATTTGCAGTTTATTAACTGACTTTCACCATTCTGACAATTAAGAAGGTATAATATATTATCTGTTTTATTAATTCTAAACTTACTAGATTATTTTAGAAAAGTAGGGGACTCTAGAGTTGGCAACAGGGCAATTTCATTTTGACATTGCTAGAAATCAATCAAATAATATTTAAGAAAGGCAACTTAAGAAAAAAAAAACACAGCCTACTGGATGGCAAATCAATCGTGAATAGTGTATACCAATATTTTTATACTGTCATTTAGACACCTAAACGGTCTATCCAATTCACGAACTAAAATTAGAGGTTGCCATTTAAAAAAAAATGCGATGATATAATAACTTAACAATAAATGCATGTCGAATAATTATTATGACATTACAATGTGTATTTAAAAAAATAAAATTGAAGTGTATCAGAATTTTTACAGAAAAATATTTATTTCAGTTTTATTTGGAATATTCCATACCTTTGCACTGTATAAGACAGACGACCTGTTTTCTTTAAATATTTCGTTGACCCATGTGCTATATATTTTCTTGCCACTTATGATATTGTAATATACGTACGGAGTTTTTATTACCTTAGCAATAAAATAGGCAAATTTTCTCTCTTCACGTATTTTTTAATAAGTTACGGAATATCCACGCCTAGCGGCTTAGCCACGCGTCATACTTATTTTTTTAATAATTTTCTTGATGGCTTTTGGTAAATGGTTTGTAATTGTTGTATATCTTGGAACAACACGCAGGAGAAAAATTGAAAATAATAAATAGGACGAACCATTATAACGGCAGCTATTCATTTTCCATATTTTATTTCATTTACAATTACAGATTGAATTTTTTTGTTTCATTGTCGATAATGTCGTAATGTAATGTCGTCACTTTACTGTATTCAATACAGATTTTCTCATATATTATTTTAATCAAGGATATATATTAATTTTTTTGTAAAACAGTTGCATTCAAATCAGCATGGGACGAACTATTGTGACGAGGGGCTCATATACCCTGTTTTACAAATCCTACTTCGGGGGTACTAGTTTTGTAATTTAAGTGAAGGTAATTTACTGTATAGAAACGACCGTGGCTCAGCGGTTAGTGCGTTGGACTGTTGTGCTGAAGGACCAGGGTTTTTTCGCAGGACCAGGAACATCGGATTTTTACACGGCCGTTTTCCCTCGGAAGGCAGTTGCAAACTATCGAGGTGCTTCTGCTAAGAGCACCTTCTCTATAGAAGAAGTGCTGCGATTTGGGGCCCGCATTAAACAGTAGGTCCCCTATGTCTGTGTACATTAATTCACATGAACACCACAAACATAAAAGAGAAGGTCACTACGCTCTCTCGAGAGCCAAAGGACTTTTTCCGAAAGAGAGAATTTAACGTATAATAACAGAGTAGCTGGATTCAAGCACATTATTAAAAAATTCATTGTTAAATGTTATTTCTACAAAAATTATTAGCATTTTCTGTAGTACTTTTAGAGATGTGTTTTGCGATTTGGTGAAAATAAATTTGTATAATTTTGTATATTTCTGGATTTTTCGTAGTATATACACAGTTGACTTCCTGTATATTTCTGTTTCGATATAACATCTTTAACGATGGCATATGTGGAACACGATGATAATTACTGTTAGGCAGTGGGTTTTGCCTACTTAAATGTACGTTTAACAAATAAATATTTACAAAAATATTCGTAGCTCATAACAACATCTGTTAAGAATGGCTTTAGAAGGTTTAGGCAGGTGGGTGACGAAGCTCTCCCACCCTGGAAGTGTTTTTTGGAATGTTAAGAGTAAACAGGGATAGTGGGGTGTAAAATACCGAACAGGGCAGTCTACCAAATGACAACGTTGTTGGTAGCTAGGCGTTAGTTTTGCATGTTACCCAAATGTTTGCGTTTCATCTACTTGATATTATTATACAGGGTTTACAAGCGTTGGACTCTATTATCGTTAATATACAAGACTGGTGTATCCATGTAAGTAGTTTGTTGAAAACAGTAGCCTAGTGAATATTATTAGTTAGATGAGCAGATAATGTGTGTGACATGTTAATTGCTATTCATCTAGCAATAATTCGGGAGGTAGTCAGCTGGCAGAGGTGGTCTCGTAAAGGCGCTTATGTCGAATTATTACTATTACGAATGAATGTTACATCAATGCCAGGATGGCATCGCCTGACTTTTA
>JABXWE010004565.1:0-54291 GCA_014611495.1 Limonius californicus | reverse complement strand
ATTGTGCGACACTTTCTGGTACTCTAGATCCAGTAATAACCTGCTCAATTGTGCTTCTGTAAAGGAAATCCAATTAGGACAAGCTATCTGCATAATTTAACGGTTTCAAAAAGTCGCTAATTGTAGCTAAATGTCCCAATTTCATTACTATACCATTTACACCAAATTGTGCGACACTTTCTGGTATTCTAGATCCAGTAATTAGAATTAGTTTTGTGCATAATTTAACGGTTTCAGAACGTCTTAAATAAGACGTTCTGAAACCGTTAAATTATGGTTGTGGTGATAATTTTATCACTAATTATACTAATTTAATTACTATACAAATTCCACAATATTGCGCGACACTTAAGGAATTCTAGATCCAGTAGTAAGCTGCTCAATTGAGCTTCTATGAAGGATGTCTAATTAGAAGTAGTTTTGTGCATAATTTAACGGTTTCAGAACGTCTTAAATTATAACCAATTATACTAATTTAATTACTATACAATTTCCACAATATTGCGGGACACTTAAGAAATTCTAGATCCACTAATAAGCTGCACAATTTAGCTTCTGTAAAGGAAGTCCAATTAGGACTAGATTTATGCATAATTTAACTGTTACAAAAGTCTCTAATTATAACTAAATCTCCCAATTTCATTACTATCCCAGTTACACAAACTTGTGCGACACTTTCTGGTATTCGAGGTCCAGTAATAACCTGCTAATTGAACTTCTATATCTAATTAGGACTAGTTATGTCCATAATTTAACGGTTTAAAGAAGTATCTAATTGTTTCTAATTGTCCCAATTTAATTACTATAAAATTTTCACAAAATTGTACGACACTTTTCAGATCCAGTAATAAGTTGCGCAGTTGATATTTTATACGGAACGTCCAATTAGGACTAGTTATGAGCATAATATAACTGTTTAAAAAAGCCTCTAATTGTCACTAAATGTCCCAATTTAATTACTATACCATTTACACAAAATTGCACGACACTTTCTAGTATTCTTGATCCAGAAATAAGCTGCTAAATTGTAATAACATGAAGGAACTCTAACTATTACTAATTAATTCCCCAATTTAACTTGAAAATGCGGAAAGTTTTCAATTTATCATTAATTAGTGATACAAGATAGTACTGTGCTAAATTCTGAGAGGTCGCTATGTCTACTTAACCTGCTGTTGCCACTTTAAAACTTTTCACAAAATAATTAACCCACTTATTCAATTTGTGTAACAAGAAGTGATCAAATTATGAGCAGTGGTTGGCTCAACGCTGAGCACCTTTCAAATAACAATCAGCACAAGCCGCGGCCCCGAAAAATTAATAAAGGCAACAGTAACGCCGAAAGTTTGCGCTTATTCCGAACACAAACTACCCCACGAGGACCACTTACCCCTTATACGTGCTTGTTTAATAACACTGCTTGGCGCAATTACGTTGGCGTGTAAATTAATTATTCCTATACGCTTACGCAGACGAGGAAAGCGCCGTCCTCACAACCGAAGGAACTAGAGAATGTTTTAGGGCCACCACTAATGTAACCCTTTTCGGGAAGAATTTCAATCGCTTTAATGATAATATTAGAGTTTCAGTTCCACATATTTCTTCGCGCACGTAATAATTATGGAAAATTACGCTCCAGTCGAAAGTTAATCAAACCTGCAGTGTAACTTCGTAATTTGATGTTTTGTTTGCACAACGCGATTACATTTCTGTTAATATAAACAGCGGGTGGGCTTCTGAAAGCATAAGTTCCAATTTTAATGAAAGCAAACTCAATTTAACAATAGCACCCCGATGGCATCTCCTTCCTGCAAGAATAGTGCGTCTGCTGTCATCGAACGACGCCCACTTTGATATTTCCTGTGCAGGAAGATAGACAGCACTGAGAGGAGTTTGACAACTATAGGATTTTCCTGTTCAAGAGATCGATTCCGCTTGAGGTGTCACGTAATGACTGGTTGAAAGCATCTCAAACAACTATACATTT
Source organism: Limonius californicus (assembly GCA_014611495.1). Classification (NCBI taxonomy): domain Eukaryota; kingdom Metazoa; phylum Arthropoda; class Insecta; order Coleoptera; family Elateridae; genus Limonius; species Limonius californicus. The sequence goes on along the minus strand of JABXWE010004565.1, from coordinate 52,304 downwards.
CCATAATAATTATTATTCCTAGCAATTTTTAGCCATTTCGTCAGTTTAAATACCTACGCTATTCTATTTTATGTTAAAAACCTACTTTTCATCTATGAAATCTACAGCGTTCCACGAACATGTAACTACAAAAAAATATCGTTTGGCCTACGTATCTTCAATTACAATCTATACAGTTGATTTTCTGGGCACTTTCGGCGAAATTGCTTTTACTAATTATTAGAAATGGATTCAAATTTGCGATGTCCACATTCAATTCGCATTAGAAATTAAGAGAACTCACTCGTTATATATAGGGTTCAACCAGAACTCGAGCACCCATTTACTTTCAAATATGTGACGAAATATTTTTCTGTTGTAATTTTTCACCACTTCAAGTATTTACGTCATTGCCTTTTTCAAATTATATCTTTCCTTTTTTGCTCAAACTACAACCGTGCCACGCTCTGTAGACGTGCGTATGAAACAAAACAAAAAAAAAACGTTTGTCCAACATATCTTTAATCGCAATCATAACACTTGATTGTATAGACACTTTGGACGAAATCACTTTTCCCCTTATTGATGATACGATTTTTCCAGTGCTTTTTTTAATAGAAAATTGATTATTATCTTCTATATTCCTACACGTATCATAATATGTACAAAATCCACATTAATCCAGAACAGTTTAATTAGCTATTGTTTGGCAATAAATTAACAAAGGTAAATCAAATTTCTGATACCTACATACGAATCTGAATAGAAATTGGCAAAAATCTGCAGTTTTATGGTAAGTTTCACATTATCGAATCAACAACAATCAAATGTATGCATTTATTTTAACATAATAGGTCTGAGCAACCTGGCGGGCAAGTGCGAGTACTGGTCAAACAGTGCTAAAAATTAAGCAACGATCCGCGCGGTCAGTACTTGAATGGGTGCCCGAAAGCATACGCTCACGCGCTACTATCCTGGTACCTCGGAGAGCACCTAAAACCGTCGGTCCTCTTGGGCTACTGCGCCACGTCACTAACTACCTCAACCAGGGTTAAAGTGGCAGCTGGGTGCGCAACCGAGCCTTGATAGATTTCCGCAAACATTACTTTTTGCGGTCTTATTTCAATTTATCTTTTCTTTAAACCCTTCTTTAAACACAAACATACGCATACCACGCTCTTTGTGTGTCTGTCTGACAATTACAAAACGTTTGGCCTATATATTTGCAGTCGCAATCATTACATTACAATCGAAACGACATGATGTATGAGCTGCTTTTCTAATTACAATCAATTTATTGTCAATTATTATTAATAATATTTAAATAATAATTTGTGAAAGTCACATACTAACCTCACTAAAAAACGGCGAAAATTTCATGTTATACACTCGACAACAATCTAGCTTATCTATTTTCAAAAATGTCCTTATCCAAATTACAATCGCACTACGCTCATTACAAGTCTCTGCCCAAGAATTTAGAAAACGTTGGTCCCACATAGTGTCATTCACAATCATTACCTTCCATGTTATGTACTCCGGTGGATCAATTTTCACTTTAAATGGCGAAGTTTTAAATGTTTATTAATGTAGAACTTATTAATATTGCGACAACAGAACTATCTATTGGTTTATGTACTACACTTTAAAAAATGCAAATGTACGATGGCTACAGACGAATCTGAATAGAAATTAGAATTACATCGTCATTCTTATGACATTATACATACAGGGTGGCCTATCAAAAACGAAACTAGCGTGTTCTCTTAATTATTAAAAAAAGGCTCGCCCACATCAAATTAATTTACCAGGACTTGTAATACGGCTATTTCCGTTTGCCTATCTTCATCACCAAAATTGGAGTGATTTTCATCCTAAGAAATTTAAATGACGGAAGGTGTCAACAGACCAATACCATTTGAAAACTCGATAAATTTGCTCTACAATAGTGTTTTTATTTTTGGATTCCGAGCATTAGCTTCCACGGAAATCCAATCCAGAGCTACAGGTTGGTAAATGTTCAGAAGCATTTATGGAACTATTAGACGCCATTGGTTGACCATACGTTAGCATAAGCATTTGAATGTTTTTTTTATATCAGCGTCACGCCGAATTTCGTAGTTAACGACGACCACGTTTGCTTTAAACATTTAAAATTATTTCTTCGATTTCAGAAAGAGTTGAAATAATTGGGTTTTTCTTCGGAAACAATCAATGTACCAATAGAAGCACCGAATGCAGATAAGCATGTGAATCTAAGTATGTCTTGGAGTTAGTGAGAACATTTCGGGAGACCGGCTCTGTCGTAAATAAACAACGAAATGCTTAAAATCCAGTATGAAATGAAACGGTAGAAGTCGCGGTTCTGGGCCACGTTGTTGTCGATCCTACGTTGAGTGCAAGGCAAATGGCTATTTTATCGAGTATTAATATAACCAGTATTCAGTGAATTTTCATACACCACAAGCTTCATCCCTGCAACGTTCATGTGCTACAAGAACTCAATGAAGATGACTTTAACCGCCGTTTGCAATTTGGCGAGACTATAAGTGAGAGAGCGATAAAATCCAAATTTCCTTTAGATCTTCTATTTTTCCGACGAATGCACGATTTCTATAAACTTTATACAGGCATATGACGCAATTAACCGTTATTGGCTGTACCTAGCATTAAAAGAATTTGAGATACCAGAGAAACTAATCCAAATGGTCAAAGTAACAAACGATTCGTCCAATGTGATAAGGATCCATGGTATCTTTTCGGAAACGTTCAAAGTCAGAAATAGCCTGTAACAAAGGGACCCGCTGTCCGCAACCCTTTTTAACCTAGTGCTTGAAAAGGCAATCGGGGAATGCGGATTAAATAATGTTACGAACCCAATATCCAAAATTCTAAATTAATTTATTATTGCTTCATTATTGCTGTTGTAATGTGATTTCAATTACTTGCGTACACATTTATATTGCAAGTAGTGACGTGCCCGTCACCTCCACCATATGTTACGCCCATGGGCTGTAACTGATAAGAAGCCCCTTGTCCTTATCGCCAGGATCACCAGAGAAACAACTACCCTTATGTAAAATGATTGGATTTATTAATTACTACAAGACTATGATAACTTATTCTAAAACATTATACTCAACTACTTACAATAATACAGACAGGTACAGGGCCATTGCTAGGTATGTTATTGGGAACACTCTTCTATCAAACACCCACCAACAACTGCCAACTATTCACTATCTACCATTTCTTGCTAATTCAATCTTAAGTGTCCTTTTATAAATTCCCTTTTGCACCCATAAGCGATGACCTGGTTATTACTCAATTTCCCTTATCAAGCGTATTACTTATTCCACATTGCCTAATTTAATATTCTAATGTACTTTGAATTTGTTGAGAAAAATGACGTCACTATTTGCAACATAAATGTGTATGCAAGTAATTGAAATCACATTACAACAGCAATAATGAAGCAATAATAATTTAATTTAGAATTTTGGATATTGGGTTCGAAACATTATGAAGGGCCTGGTAACGAATAAAAGCCACCAGTGCCTGGGCAACACTGATATTACCGTCTTGGCAAGAACGCCAAAGGAATTACAAACACAACACGGTGTCTGGAAAGCGCAGCAAAGAAAGTTGGGGTAACCATAAATGATGAAAGGACGAAATACATGATAATAAAGAGGAGAGCGGAAGTACAGCCAGCGGAACGGGAAATAGAAAATATATTAAATAAGCACAAAACACTGACAATAGAGTTCAGAGCTTCACATATCTAGGGGTACTAATAACAGAAGAAGTAATAGCAAAGAAATCAGAGCTAGATTAGTGAAAGGGGATACATGTGCGGGTGCGCTAAATACTGTAATGAAATTAGAAAGCATATTGCTAAATACGAAACTAAGAGTGTACAAAACAGTGTTGAGGCCAACCATAACATAGGGGTGTGAAACGCGGTAGATGAACAAGGTGGACCAAAAGAAATTGGAAATTCGAGAGACAAAAATATTAAGAGGAATCTAGGGAGGAAACAAAAATGGGAAGCACACGAAAGAAGAAATGACGAAGAACTACGGCAACACTGCGGGTATGCGGAAGTCACCTAGTTTATAAAAACTCAACGAATAAAATAGCGGGGGCGTATTGAACCAATGAACACCACCCGTACGGCAAAAGCAGTGCAGAATACTAACCTAGAGAGAGCGAAAAGAAGAGGGCGTCCAAAAAACGCATGGATGGAGGCAGTAAAAAAAGATTTAATGGGGATGAGAGTGGTAGACTGGAAAGAAAAATCTAAAGACAGAGAGGAATGGAAGAAAATTGTTCGGCTATGGGCCTAAACGGCCTACAATAGCTTATTATATGTAAACAGTCAATTGCCATAATTGTCGCTATTGATCAGATTCTAATCCGAAGATATTTCAACACATACTCAACAACCCGAAAAATTAAATGTTTGGGCTGGCATTTGCAGTAACCGCGTCGTTGATCCTTTTTTGGTCCAATGTTAACTGACATTATAGAGAATGATTGTTACGAGCCAAACGAGCTTCTTCGTCGATCCGTAACCGGATAGGTGGAAAAGGGCCTGCAGCTTAGCTCCGAGGAGTAGGGGAGGTTCACGGAAACCATTTACGGGAGGAAATCTTTCTAGTTGTGTACAGGGTATGTCGAAATTAACGGGCGCCACCTTCCAAATCACAGCTGATTGCAGGTTCTCGTGGAAGGCCGAGAAGCCAGCAGCTTACGTGAATCGGACCCACCTTTATTGTAGCCAGTGGCGTCTGAGTTTACAAAAATAATACAATATGTAATTGCCCTTTACAATTAACAGTAAAAAAAATGGCAAACGGCGACTGAAGGTCGCTTTTTGTCGTATAAAAACAAAGTTCAAGGTCCCTTGAATTTTGAAAGTTAAACGCGTAGAAGGTTTTTTTCACAACACAAAAACTGGTTCTTTTACCTCGGCTTTCGGTGAATGGGGTAGAGAGAGGCAGGCACCATTTTGGGGTGTTTTCTGGTTCGGAAAAAAAGGTAGACGATGTTCGGGAAATTTGGGGACGAAATTTTGGCTGCCCAACCTTCCTAGTTCATCGCAGCAACGTCACATGTACAGGAACAAGAAATGGGCTCGATATTGATCCGCCAAAGGCGATCGGCAAATTCGCAATTAATTGCCTTTCCAGGGATAAAAAACTCCAGCGTATTTCTTTAAATCCGACACTTGTCGATGTTCTATTCACCCCACGGTGAAAACAGCGATACGAAAAACACGCGATGGATAGCCATCGAAAACCCAAGCCGCCCCTGCAGTACTGGATTTATTAACGGTCCCCGCAGATGGAATTGGTAGACCGGAGTCAAGCGAAGGTGAAAGGCCGACTGACTAACTAAATGCAGCGCGAACTTGCATTGTCCCAAAAGATTACACTACATTGCGAAATATGGTGAAATAATTCTGGAACGATTTGACACGTAAATTTGCAGAAAGTGCCCAGGGTCAAGCGAAGACAAAACATTAAACGGCAATTTCAGCCTACAAAGGGAAACTTTCAAAGGCTTTACGAAATAACGAAAACTGTAATCAACATAAAAATGGCAATTAAAATAAAAATTTGTATCCTAAGGAGCGGCAATTAAAGTAAGACTTTAATTCAGATGGAGTGGCACCTCGAAGATCATTTGATATTCCAACAAGACGGAACTCCTCCGCATTATGCACTGGTTGTTCGACAGTATTTGGATCGAAGGTTCGCGGGTCTATGGAATGTAAGAAGAGGCGCTATTGAATGGCTCTCAAGGTCGCCAGATTTGTCTCCGTTCAGTTTCTTTTTGTGCGATCATTTAAAAAGTAAAATATACGCAACCAAACCCGATTCTTTAATATCTACAATTTTCTACACCGAATGCCGTGTAATCACTCTACAAATGCTTCAGAATGTGCTACGATATTTTGAACAGAACTTTTATTAGTACATAGTTTGTAAACGCGCAATGAATAAAATGGCTGGGGTATATGGAGCGTTTGGACACCATCGGTACGGCAAAAGATGTGCTAAATACTAATCTAGAGGGGGCGAGAAGAATGAGAAGAAATAATCCAATAAACAGATGGAGGCAGTAAAACCACATTTATTTAGGATGAGAGTGGTAGACTGTAAATAAAAAGCTAAAGACAGAAAAGCGTGGAAGAAACTTGTTCAGGTATGGGCTGAAACGGCCTATGACAGCTTATTATATGTATACAGTAAATTTCCATAATTGTCGCTATTGGGCAGATCCTAATCCGATGATATTTCAACACATACTCACCACCCGAATTGTTATAAGACAACATTGATCCAACTCTAACTGATATTATAGAGAATGATGAACATCATCTTGAAGATCATTTGATAGTTCAACAGGATGCAAAGAAGAGGCGCTATTAAATGACCCGCAAGGTCGTCAGATTTATCTCTGTTAGATTTCTGTTTGTGGGGTCACTTACAGAGTAAAATTTACCTAACCCAATCCAATTCTTTACAAGATTTACGATAGCATATAATCAACGAATGCCGTCTAATCGCTCCAGAAATGCTTCAGAATGTGCGACTACATTTTGAACAGAATATTTATTACTGTATGGATGCTGGTGATGCTCATTTCGATCATTTGCTACCCTCAAACTTTGGACTGCATTGCCACAGGATTATCCAAACATAAAAACACTATCTTAAAGCCAATTCATCGAGCTTCCAAATGGTATGTCTTTTGATACCCCTTGCCATCTAAAATTGTTAGTGCGAAAGTCACCCCAATTTTGGGGTTGAAAATAGGTGAACGGGGATAGCCGTATAACATGACGTGTTCAGGCGTTTTTTCGAAGAATTGAGGTTTAGTGTCACAAAACACGTCTGTTTCGTTTTCACTAGGCCACCCTGCATCGCAGAATTAAAAAAATATAAGCATTTTTAAGGGTCCAATTTTTAAAAATTCAACTTTTTTTAACTCAATCGTACTACGCTGGTTGTACACGTGTCTGGCCAATAATGAACAAAAGTTGGCTTACATTTTTTATATAACAATCGTTATACATCATTTTGCACTACACATATAAATATAATACAACAGCTTGATAATTATTTATTTATTTGTCCTTGCGGTATAAACTTAAAAAATTAATTTTATAAAAAACTATTTATGCAAACTGGTATATATATATATATATATATTGCTGTGTTACAACATGCTCGAATTGAGATATCTTAACCTATTGCTAATTCTAATAAAGCTAATTTAAGCTACCTTGTATAAAATGAATTGTTTAATCACACATAATTCAAATACGAAGTGAATGTTTGTTTCCGATCCAGGAATTTGGTCTTTCGCTTCTGTGTATCTTGACTTCCAGGTTTCAAAACAGGTTGTTGTGTTGCTCTTCATCTTCGGGAAAACATAGAGGATACGTTTCAAACCTATCTGTGCACTCTTGAGCTGTAATTTCACAATTATTAGTAAAAACATAATGGTTTTGACAGCTAGATATAATAATATTAATTTGTGAATGTAATACTTTTCTTTAGAAAATAATATGTTTGAAATAATGTTCTTATGTGTATAAGGAAGGTTTATATTAATCAATATTTGAGGAAATTTGCAAGGAACATTTTGGTGTTTTCCTTTTTTATGTAACTTTAACAATAAGGAAGTTATTGTAGTTTATAGAAATTTGTAATTATGTTAGTTAATTTAGATATGCAATTTGATTGGTGGAATCCTTTGGAGTTCACATAAAAAAGTTTTGTTCAGTATCATACCAACGGAAAAATTTTTGTGAAAATCTTTTGTTAAAAAACAAGTTAGTTGCATTTTATCCTTCAACGAGGAAGTACGTTCCTCAAGCGGCTCAAATTATTATATTTTATGTTCAAGTTTTGTGTAATTAAGTGAATAAATGTTTGTTTCCCGTTCATCCTCGATTATAAAATGTTGTTTTCCTCTGCAAATGTGAAATTTTTAAAATTATCGAGAAAATTACGAATTTTGCGAAGAGTTGAAAATTAGCGTGGATTGATTGTCTTTTGTTTATAACGGCGTCGCTCGTTAGTGTAATGTTTTGATTTGACAAGTGAAAATTAAACGTCAAATAATTAAACTTTATTATTCTGCAAGAAATAATAAATAAATATTTTTAATTACATCCAGTAAGGATAAAACAAGAAAGTTCGTCGAAATAAAAAGTGCAATAATATAAAACGAGTTCGCCGAAATCAAAAGTGCCACAACAAATAATAAAATAACATAGGGATTTAGAAACAAAATAATTAAACACGAAATTGTGAGGTTAGGTGTGTGGCTTGCGCTTTAACCTATCCAAAAAACCATTACTAGTGATTTAAAATTGGGAAAGCACTTACCTGCGTACATCTAATTGCTGTTTCCTGTGTTTGGACGTCACCAACTGCAGTTATCCACGTATATTAAAAAAAAGCTATTGACAACGCAGTGGCCGTTCAACTAACAACGCATATTTCTCTTAACGTAATCCGAGCACGTGAGAAGAGAAGGCACCATGGGAAGCCCGCCACATTTGATTTATTTGAAATTAGGTACGAGGTTAAAGTTACAATAAAAAAATTAAAAGAACAAATAAATAAAACCATGTAGTTGTTTACTATATTTAATTTTGTATAAAAAATTTAATTTATATGTTTTTGTTAAGGAAAATCACAGATAATTGTGATTTGACTTTAATAAATGAAATGGTAATTTGAATCTCCCTATGTTTTCTTTTGTTGTACATGTTTGTTGCCAGCCAGAAAATGTATATAGAGCGACCAATTGTAGCAACTTCCCTGAGATCAACTTAAAAACTTTGTGAAAATATTTGACTTGTGTTGGTTAAACAATTTATTAATTTATGTATATGTTTAATATCCATATAGGGAAGGAAATCTTGTTTGAGAGTTTAATTTGTTTATGGCGCCCAACATAGTAAGTTTAACCAGGCACAATTTCATATGCTGTATTTAATTTATTTAAAACCTCATAGTATTATAATATTATAAAAAAGGGATATCTCAGCAATATATATGATTAATTTCAAAAAGGTTTCTGAATATTTTGTTGCAATTTTTGGAAACTTTAGCCATTATCTTTCCGTTTTCCAAATTCTATCTTTATCCAGCTCAAATCACACTGGTACCATGCTCTTTGTACTTTTCTACCCGACTGCAAAAACAGTTTGGCCTACATATCTTCTACCGCAATCAGTACACGTCATTTTATAGACTTCTTTAGACAAATCGCTTTTCAGTGCCTGATAAGATTTTCCGGTCACTTTTTAATGTACAACCGATTCTTATCTCTCGTTATTACCACACATCTTGCCATGCAGAGACTTGACAATCGAAAACTTCTTCTTGTAGTAAACATGTAGAAATGCAATTGTTATAGTTTACGCGCCTCGAATATTTATAGAAACGCGATTACATCTCCGTTTGCTTACAAGTTGCACATTATCAAATCAACTATTCTATGTTTTCCTATTATTACGAACTGATCCGTATCAAAAGGTCATTTAATCTCGAGTGTTCATATTCTTTGGAACAAATGGGATGGAAGATAATAATACACTTGATAAACACAATTAATAGGTGTGTTAAGATAACCACAAAGCGCCTTAAGTGATAAGGTCATTCTTTGATCCGAATTTATCTAGTGCCAAACAGGCCACCAACGAATATGTTGTGGTTCACGTTTTAGGCTTGAAAAGCCGTACAAAATGTCTGAAAACAATCTATCGCGGTGTTTATAAACTGCGAACTAAAAAGTGTTTTTTTAAATAGGTGGAACCTTGATTCGATCATCGTGTGTATCCCAGCCTTAAGAATTTATCAGTTATTTGGTGTTTACTAAGGAAATACCCCATCAACGCGTTGTGTAAGCAAAAATTTCTTTAAGGAAAACAACTGTATGTGTAAATCGTGTGCAATACTACGTTGTGATAAGGCGAGCGGGAAAATTGAGATTTTAAATAACCAATTAGAGGTAAGATTACAATAATTAACCATTTTTAATCTTAAATGAAAAGGTCTAACCTAATTTGAACTTGAGCCTTTTCTGTAAATAATCAGCAACGCCCTCGCTACATTTTTTAATTACGGCCCTGTCCACTTTTAGATGTTAATTCTGCTAAGATCCCCACAAAGAGAATTGTTTCCTTACATCAGCACGTTTAAATTAAAATTTCAATTTGCTTCTCAGTGGGCCATGAATTATTAAGCGTTATTTTTCCCTTTGTGCTGCTCCTGGCAAACCCAGGATGCCGTTAGACATATCAAACCGCCATTTTTTGCAAAATTTTGCCGTCTTCACGGGGCTGTCAGGGCGCACGGGATTTTAATAAATTACTTTGGGGAAAAAGTGACGGAGCGTCGTTACAATAACAAATTGCCGACGCTATGGGCACACCAAGCAATTAAGATGTAATAATATTAGGCCGACGACAGCTTGGTGTAATTTTATTACCCGGCCAAATATGACCTCTAATATTAATTAATTAAAAGACAGCAAATATTTACTGGAGATACTGAAAAGGAAGTAAACAATCAACTAATGGTTATGGGAATATAACTTTAGATTATTGATGCAATTTTTTATTGCCCTTTTTGGTAATTACTTCAAGTAATTGGTTGGACAAAAACATATTGACACATAGCAAATCTTCATACCCTGAATAGATTCTAACCTAACCAGCACTCCAATTAAAATAAGTCTGAAGGTCTTCTTAGGTTTATTAATAATAATAAATTCACAGAAGGGCTTACAATAGGATGTCTATTTTATTGAGAATGCCAACTAGACCGCTGTCAACCCAGCGTAGTCAATAAGACCAGCAACGCAGCAACTTACACCTTGAATAGCCTGAGTTAGGCAAAGCTTATATACTACCGCTTTCCTCACATGATAAAAGTATGATTTTGTATAAAAATTAAGTAAGATATAAAATATTTTATCTCAGACCTTAGTAATTACAATTTATTCTTGTGATATTGTGTTGGAAGGACGATGAGTATATGAAGATTGTTTATCACTCTAACCTTGGAAATTATATTCAACGCTTTAAAAAACGCCATATTTATAAAACAATTTTCTTAGAACAACGATTGAACTTTTAAATTAAAAATCAAATTTCTTATAAATGAATGATAACGTGATAACACAACTGCTTGTGAATGATCGAATCCAGATTAGGTATCGGTAATGTTATATCAAAAATCAGATTGTGTAAGATAGCAGTGACGAAAATCATTACTAACCTATTGTTAAGAATTCATCCCAAAGAAAACAAGGCCACAATTTTCATTTCCATGTCTTCCACTAGTGGATCTTCTTCGCAGTCCCAAAACTTTTTAATTCGATGCAAATTGTAGTTTCGGCCGGAATAATGACGGTCATTACAACTCAAAATGCAAATTTTCCCAGCTTTAACGGACCAAAGTCCTGCTTTTAAAATTAAAACCTCTCAGCACCGCTTTTAACAATTTTAAACATAATATAATGCATCAAACCGTTAATCTCACTTAGTAAACTTCTCCCGGTTGGTTGTTTTCCCCTTCACGTGTTCCCTGAGGCAGTACCTCGAAAAATAAACCCAATTTGGCCTGATCAATGGCGATTCGGGGGCAGCAACAGACATGGAAAAAATAATACGTTCTTAAAACGGCTCGATTCCCAGGGTAATTCATCCTCTCCTCTCTATAAATTCCTAAACCATAAAGCCCCGCCGGCGGCTTTCCCAAAGCTTTGCGGAAAATTCACGGTGCTTATTGAGCTTCCCGGAACTTCCGGTCACGCTTATAGTGGAGAACCGGGCGGAACTATAAATGATTAGTTCTTTGCAGTTTCCGATAAGCCGCTTTAGAGTAAACACCCCATATGCAGGTTTAATTTGCAATTCAAACGTTCTTGTGACTTTTCGCACGGAAGCCCCACTTTATTGTCTTGTTTTTATCACACTTTTGGGAAATCTAACATACGAAATTTTATGTTTGAGCGGTTTTGCTGTCATTTAAAAGCTTCCCGAAAATTAAATTGTTTTATTGGAAATGTTTATGGGTCAAGTTCGTTTTGGAGAAAAACAAAACTTGTGTACTGTATAAGTTGTGGAACACCCCATGCGCAATTTTGAAACTGAAGGCTGCGTCATTAAAGCTTTCGGCGAGCATACACAATCAAAAGGAAAATATAGAGAAGTTGCCCGCGGAAAATGTATTAACAAAGCTTTACGTTCCGTTGCTTTCAAATACAATTAAAGTAACACAATATAATTCAAAATAAATCAGATAACCAACCGAAGGACAAAATTAACGATGGGTTATTTTGTTAACTGAAATTTGGAACAATGGGGCAAGCACGACATAATTCTAACCATTTCAGGCCCTATTGTGAGCTTTCATTGATTTAAACTGTATTTTTGGGGGCAATCGATTAAAACACAACTTGAAGAAGAATCAACAACATCGCATTCTAATTTGAGCTTCTATTCTATGTTTCTGGTTTCTATTATCATTGTTATTTCATTCATTTTACGCATAATCTTTCGACAATTGTACATAACTTAATTACTGTATTTATTACAGTCTCTTACATACAGAGTATCTCTTGATTCAGGGCATTAAAACAAATCGAAAATTAATAGCGGAAATTTTTCCGAATGTCCTTCATTATAGAGTTATTGTTGTCACAAAATGTGTTCAAACAAGTTGCCTCCTACTTCAAGCAAACATTCGCACAATTGTTCGTGAAGCATATCCATTAACAGTCATCAATGTTTGTTCATGCAGATGCTACAGGATATTTGTATCCTGTATGATAGCATATTTTCGTGTATTGACGCCACAGCACAGTGAATACGAGCTACGATATCTTCAGGATTAACAACAGGTTCGCGTTTAACGTGTTCTTTCAAGAGGCCCAACAAAATGCAACGGATTAAGGTCCGGTGATCTAGGAGGCCATGGTATGGGTCCACCTCTTTCGATCGACCTCTCAGGGAAATTTTCATTCAGGAAATTTTTCATTTGTATTCCGTAAAAACAATTAAATCTATCTGCTAATGGAATTTTGTTGAGCAATGGCAGTGATAAATTTTCATTTAGTAATTGTAGATACAAGGCTTGATTAAGTCGATTCAATAGAATATGTAAAACAATATTCAAAGTGTCAAAACCTAAAATGCAATACTATTAGCAACAAAAATACATTTTCGCATTCAGAACATATTGCTTATTGGAGTTTACCTCTGTTTCTTTAATATGTATGGTTTAACTAGCGAGTTGTTTTTGCAATAAATGTATATTATGTATACATAGATACATATATATATATATATATTGCCATGTATTTTAATTATAAATATTTAATTACATAATTATTTAAATAGATGAATAGCCCTACGTTGGCTTGCGTCAAAATAAATGCTATGAATTTTGCTATAAATAAATAAATATCAATTATCGAATGATTATTTAAAATATAACTTTTAGTTGGGCGCCAAATTTGAGTTTTTACTCAAATTAAATAAACATGAGATAAATACACTAGCATCTATATAGACTCCTGTAATCTCAAGGTAACGATTCGTGGCTTCACCAATTAGATAGATAATTACGAGACAAATAAAATACATAATCTTTTAAACATAGAAATAAACTATGACTTATCTTGTATGTCCAGTCCCTTTGACTATAACGTAGACACCATTCTTCTTTAATCTGCAACAGCTGCGTTTATGCTGCTTGAAGGTCTCGTTGTCTAAATAACATCCATTTGAATTTAAATATGACAGCATCAAGATCGCAAATTCGACAGTTTGCGAAACAAAAACCACTGAATTACTATAATTGTTCAGTTAAATGTTCCAATTTGATAAGGTAAGTTCTTTAATTTTTATTAATACCACAGGATTATTATTTTTAATAAGTGAATAAAAAATTTTAATTTTATTCCCTTTTCTTTTCAGAAAAATTCCACAAAAGAAACACACTTCGATTAAAATTAAATTGGTAAATTCTTTTATTATTAAGCACTATAGTTGAATTAAAACACAAATTCTGGTTACACTTTACATTTACTAACTGTTTAAATTTTTGTAAACAAAGTTACATAACCCAACTTAACCTCTGCGAGGTCACTCCTTATTTTTACAATAAAATTAAAATGAGCGCTAATTGAAATTACGTGCGCTTTGTTCGATGGCCAAATAGGAACTACTTTTAAATTTTTCAACAAAATTGCAAGATAATGGCTGACATCAACCAATGAAAATACAGAATTTGAAACAAAATCTAAGGAATATTCTAGAAATTATAATTATAAAATTTAAATAATTAATATAAGCCTTATGAATAAATATTTTGAAAAACTAACTTCAGAATCGTATTCTATGAATTTTTATCTACATTTTGGTACCCAAAATTAACAAATTCCTGACAAAAAATTTAACATATTAAAATATAGCTAAATTTGCAAAATTAACTCGAAAACCTTACAAAAACACAATTAACACAATCCTCAGATTATAACACAAGTTTTGTACACATTAACAACCTATAAAAGAATTATACACAACATAATTAACAAAATTCTAGATCTAACCTATAATTTTCAAAATTTAATTATAAACACAAATATTATAAAATAAACAACATAATTCATTAAAGAAACCTATTAAATACCTTTCCTAGATAAAATATTAATTAAATTGGCTAATATAAAACCTCCTAAATCAAAATTATACACTTATAATCGAAAAACTTAAAATAACAGTAACTTTTGAGTTTTAGGGCTCTGGTACTGTCCAAAAAGACCCACATCATCGTCTACAACGAGTATTAAGTCACACAACAGGATTTCAAAATGCCATACACTGTAAAACTTCACTTTGAGTTCATATTCCACATTACGAAGCAACGTACGAAGTATCGATAACAGTTTTTACATATAACAGGTTTATAAATATAGTTTTAACTATAATTTTACATTAATTGTTATAATTTATGACATAATTAATCTATTTAGACTATATTTCAGGTTAAAATATGGATTTTTGTACCAATAAATATCCTTTTTAATATATAACAGTCCTTCCGAAGGTATTTTAGTGTAGTATAAAGCATGATAAAGACATTTAACAAATAGTTAATAATAATTACATTAATTTAATATAAAAATCATGGCAATATATATATATATATATATACAAAAAAATTTAAATTATATTTTTTCAGTCTATTTTCTAGACGCCTACATGGGAATTGGGTTAGCAGTTTTAGACAGTGTTTTCGTATACAACAATTCACATGTTGGTGCATGCTAGGTGTTTACAAACCGCCAAATTTCAAGATGGGAAGAATACGTTCTCATCAAATATGCCGTCTCAGGCATATTTCCCCTAACAGGGTAGACCTCTTAGACGAAATTCCGAAGCTACATAGAGACAAGCTGAAATACCTAACAAAGGGACGATGTTAGACAAACCAAGGCCACAAAAATGACTTTAAGCGGGCTTACTTTAGAAGTTTACTAAAGATCTACGCAGTGCTACGTTGTATTGAATTTTAGATACAATTTGAATAAGAACTGTAGGCATATTAGAAGCTATGGTGACTTCCTAGTCCAATCATTTGGTTACTTAAATGCATTTTCTATAAGAATTTAGTATAAATAACTGAATTTCTAGCGAATTATAGGATTTTCGTATTAAGAAAACAACTCTAAGACATAGTGGTGTTACAAACTCCCGTAGCACAAATTTTCTAAATAAATTCTTTAAGTTCTTTCAACTACTACATACATATTTAGTAGCAGTTATTCGATCAATAATGTCAATATTAGTTATCTTCTTCAAACTCTAAAGAATGTTATAAAATATAGCATTCTTTGCGAATATCCATAATCGATTTTTTTGTTAATTAATTAATACATGCTAAAATAAAGAGGTGCTTCGTAAGTACTCAAAGTTCTAAAATGAATTCATATTTAAAGTGCTGATAATACTAGGAGCATCTTCACAATTTAATTCCTTCACTATATTCCTTAGCTGTTTAAATTTACTAGTTAAGTTGCAAAATAAGATCCTAAAAGGAACAAACGAAAGTATCGGACTAAAAATGGTTTGAAATCACACCAGAAAGGTGGCACTTCCGGTCGCCAAGCCGCCACTACAGTAACATGCGATCAGTCTTCACTATTTTAGTTATTAGATATGATGCGGAGTTTGGAAAAATTTACGAGATACCATGTAGTGGACGTCTAAGAAACGCTCGGTTCGGGGCGAAGTTGTATTCAAAACAACAAGCTTGACAGGCAGATATCTTAGAAATTGTCAAAATTACGGTCCGAAGTTACTTATGCCACAGTGAAAGGAAGACTACTTAGTTTCGGATTTAAAGGATATAAGCCACCGAAGAAACAACTGTTTTATAAGAAGCAAAGGCGCCGTTTGGTATGGAACAAGGAAACTGTACCAACGAGCTTTCATTTAGTAATGAATAAAATTTTAACATCAATAATTATGCTACATCAAGATCAGAACATTGTATGTATGTAGGATAAGAGCAGACTGAATGTAGAGCGAAATGAAGATAGAAGAATCGATGACAAAAAGAATAGAAAACAAAGCACTAAGATTATATGTACATGTAAAAAGAGTGGAAGAATAAAGCATCTTAGGAAAAGTTTCTTAACAAACCAGATTTAGTATGCTTTATCGACTTAACCAAAGCACTACACAAACTCATACACATCATACACGACCCTAACAGATAATGCAAAAAAGTTAAAGTCAACAATGAACTTACCCAAGAGATACCGTTAACAACGGGAGTGCGTCAGAAGGATAGTGTAACGCCTAACACCTTTTTTGTCCAATTTGATGATGGCCAAAAGAATTAATGAAATCAAGGAAACCAACAGGGATACGAAATGTGTACTGCGGAAATTAAGACGTTACTACCTGAAAATGACAATAATATTTAGCGTATGTTGCACAGGTTCCACTTGACAGCAACAAAATTCTATATGGAAATGAACGTGGAGGAAACGAAATTCATCAACACATTATGCAAAAAAGTGCTATGATGCAAACTCACCCTCATTGCACTATGTGAAAACGCTAGTGTAGTGTCATTGCGAACGGCTTTTTTTTTAAATATATATATAATACAAATTCACCATCAACCATTCAACCTCTAAAACATTTTAAATACTGCTGGAAACAGATTTAACTTGTGACGTTTGGCTGCATTTGCGCGACATTCTTCAAGTATTTCTGTTTCTTTCTACTAAACGTGTCAGCCGACAGAATACGTCACACATACAGTGTTGGTCTTGTTTCGTTCGCAGAAGTCACTACGATATATGTCTTTGTCGGAAATATGAATCTGCAAGCAACTAACAAAGACAGAAATGCGTTCAGTTTGTGCTGTGCAAATAAAGCGCTAATCCGAAACTGAAAAATGCCCAGCGTAAGAACTATAGCCACTCTGATAAATGCATGCATACGCCTAGGCTACTTCCCTCAAAGCTGGAAGCATGCACATGTGCTCATGTTTGCTAAACCTGGGAAGAATAAAGAGCATATGTCAAGCTACCGACCGATTAATTTATTAACTACACTCTTCAAACTTTTCGAAAAAGTCATTTATTCGCGCTTGCACCAAGCCATCACTGCTCTCTACATTATCCCTTCTGTCCAATTTGGCTTTAGAAAACGGTACTCAGCCTGTCATCAATCACAGCGAATCAGTGAACTCATTGAAATAGGGTTCGAAAACAAATGGTATACTGCTTCAATATTCTTGGACATCGCCCAAACTTTCGACGAGGTGTGGACAGAAGGACTCAAAAAAAACTCCTAGCTCATAACTTCCCACGCTATCTATTGGCCATCATTTTCTCCTTCCTGCAAAACAGAACCTTTGCCGTTAAAATAAATACTACACTCTCTGAAACAAAACTAATACGAGCAGGTGTACCACAAGGTAGCATCCTCGGCCCACTCTTATGCAATATATACACCTCTGATATTCCAAAGATTCCCGCAACACTCGCCACGTTCCGACGACACAGCCATTATAACGCAAAACGCAAACCTAGAACTAGCTATACATCATCTGCAAAATGCAACTGACACCTTCAATAAATGGCTCAAAGATTGGAACATCAAACTCAATCCCACCAAATGTCAATGTAAAATTTTCACCTTGCAAAAAATGGACAACCCGCCTACTACCTATTACCATCGATGACTTCGACATACCCTGGAATCCCAAAGACTCAGCTATAAAATATCTTGGAGTGCACTTACATGAAAGATTAACGTGGAGTTTCCACATCCACCAAAAACTAACCCAATTACAACCAGACTCAGATAGCTCTATCCCATTATCAATCGCAAAACCCCACTTCAACCCGAATGCACCATCCTGCTATATAAATCCCTCCTACGCCCCCTCGCACTCCACGCCTCTCCTGTCTGGAGCAACACGAGCGAAACAAATATACTCAAACTACAACGATTCCAAAACAAGGTCCTACGAATCGCTGTGAATGCCCCATGTTATATCCGAAACGCACAACTCCACCACGAATTGGGTGTCGCCCCAATCCAAGACCATATCCTCTCGAACACTAGGACCTTCTTCTCAAACATTGCCACCTGTGAAGGAGCAACTCACTACAATCTTGGACAGCGTAACATCCATCACAGACTGAAAAGGCAACTCCCTCAAGACGTTATCTCAAATGATGAAAACTAGCAACCATCACCTTCGAGTCCCCGAGGCCGCTACTACCTGCCTCCATGTATTACACACAGCTACTTACAAGCCTATGTTTAGAACGCATATAATGTGTACATACCATAGTCTTAGTCATATTTAACTACTCAAACCTCTCATGAACCGAAACAGGACAGCTAAAACTATTAAGAAGGAATAAAATGAATATTGAGAAACAAAACAAGAAAATCACTAACAGATAAAGGTGAAATGAAATAATTAGAGAAATGTGTAGAGCGGAAGATATTGTATAGTGGGGAAGACAAGGAAAAATGCAATAAAGGTACAATCGCGAAGATCGTCAAAGAGGTGAATGGGCAGTTGGACTTGAACGTCACAAAAATAAAAATAGAAGTCGGAAAACCGGATTTCAAATTTGAAACAAGAAAAATAGAAGAAAAGGAAGATTCCACAATGGAATTCAAAAGGAAGAAATAGGTAAAGTAGCCGTCAAATGGAAACAACGGGTAGCCCAAGCAATGGAAGAGCAAGATTTTGAGTAAAAGACTGAGAAGACGGAGAATATTGGTTTCTGAGACCAACCAAATTTTGAGAGAAAATTTCGTGGGGAATAATTTTCACCAAATGCGTACTTCCAACAATTAAGCATCTAACATCTAATTGACGTTATTGTTTGGAATTGCATGTCTACTTAAGAAGACGTTCAACTTAATCTCGTTTCTAGGATCATGAAAACCACAAATTACCTCAAAGTAGTATCGAACAAGAAGGAAAAGACCTATTTGACGGAGATACGTTTATTTTCCAGGACGATAATGATCCATGCCATAGATCGAAGCTGATGTATTTGTGAATGACAACTAATAGAATTTACAAGTTGGATTATCCATACACAATCCATCGATTTGAATCCAACAGAGAACTTGAGAAAGTAATAGTAAGCACTGCTGCCAAATGAAAGTCCTAAACAAATCATAGAATTTCTTTTCCGTGTCTCGTTTCGCAGGATTTAAAAGAAGAACTGAAAAATCTGGTACAACCCGTGTTGAAAGATGGAACTTCAAGAACAGAAGCTGTGCAATCAAATTTATAAAAAGTTAAAGTTTATAATGTTGTAAAATTCCTAATTTACATTACATAATTGTTCTAATGCCATTTCTTTATGTACTTTTAAGTATGGCAAGTCAGTACCTCTTTGACATGGATGGTGAATGGCGGAAAATTATTTAATATAAATGTATTTAAACTTCCAACTTTTCCCAATTTATAAAGTAATTCGGGATTTCCTTACACCACTGTATAAACGGTCACGGTCATGGCCACTGACAGCTAATCAAAATCGCTTTCCCAAATCACGCATTTAATTTATAAAGACCTAAAGGGTTGCGATTGAGAATCCTCAATCAACTTACTCCAAACAGCGACGTTTCCTTAATTTGAAACCCTTCTTAATTCCGATGTGCACGAAGTTTTCTTTGTCTTCTAACCACGTCTTTCTTTAACAGGATATGAACGCTCACGGGCCGTTGACGAGCAACAACAGTGACGCTGATGTTGGAGAAGTAACCTTGGAGGGTATGAACCCCGACGACATCCGCGCTGAACTTAAGAGACTCTACATTCAATTAGAGATCTTCAAAAACAAAACCATTCGCCTCGATAACCCTCATATATCTAAAAGGAGGGGAGGCCGAAAAGCTCCGCATCGCAGATTTAGCTTGCAGGTAGGTAACAACTTCTGAATTTATTGGAAAATACTGCCAATAACGCAAATAGTCTACGAAAAACAGAAAGCGCTCGAGGAATCTAAATTTTCGTTTATTTAAAAGTTGTTGAGTATAGTTTATCGTTTTCTGTTTCCATGCTTCGCATCGCGGAAATCACGCAGTTATCATTCAGCCCTGTGTTGCACCTAAAATAACACCAGGAATATGTCCGAATTATAAATTATCAAAATTTCATGCATGATTGTAAACTAAGATTAGTATCTCTATATTCCATTGCTTTTAAAAAATAGTTCTGTGGTTTATTTTGTTTTCCACTGTAAGTTTTCCCAACCCTAACGATTAAATTGTTTAAATAGTACCCACGTTTCGGGATTCAAAAAGCTTACACATAGACCTTTTCGAATTTACCATCAATCACAAACTTCAGGTTCGGGTTTAATTTACGGAGACTGTAAGAAGAAATTGCACCACCAAAAAATTACAATTATTCACGCAAATAATCGAAGCTAGCCCATGTCATGTTTGTAAAATACAGTTTGAAGTAATTTAATGTCATTGTGTTCGTGCTAGACTTGATTCATTTAAGTTTGATTTAATTCCAGCGTTAGCAATACTATTTTGTAATGAAGCGCAACCAGTTATTCTTCACGAGTGAGTACTGTTCCAGCAAGAAGGGGCACTCCCTCCTTTTGAAATTAATGTTGGATAACTACATATATAATTGCAATCAGCCTTAATTGATCAATTGTTCGAAGGAGTTCTATTGAATGGTCATCCAAATCTTAAAACTAGACGCTATTGGGGATACTATAATGTACGGTGCCATAATTTCTTTGCATAGGTGAAACGGCAAAATTAGTGTACCTTATGAACATTGTGATATAACCGTTTCATGTAATTGTTATTTCTAGATTTTATTTTGTTCAACCGACATCAACTTTAACTGATAATGGCTTTTCATATAAATATACCTCAGATTCAACTTAACAACAGTTTTTTGAAAAGTTGCAGCTTGCAAAATAATCAAAATTCGGCTAAGATATCACTACAAAGTTTCTGACCTTTATAAACAATCTTCCTTGAATTTCTGAACTCCCAAGGACAAAGGTAGCGCCCTGCGATCTGCTACAAAAATAAGATATAAGTAGAAAGTCTACTAAAACCAACACTATAATATTAGAGGTACAAAACAACGAACTATAGTAGAGATCAATAATTTATCGCTTCAAATAATACAAAAGCCCATGGTCATTGGATAATAATTCGCAGACGCACTGTAGTTTTGATGGTACATCTGCTATAGGTTTTTGTAAGCTTTCCAAAGGACCACATGAAAAGGCTTTGAATAGAACGATACAGTAATGATGGAGGAGGTTTGAAAATAAAACATTAGCCAAACAAACTTTCAAGATATTTTGGCTGTTCTTTCTACCTAAGTCATAATGATTGTTCTTAACAAAACTTTAATAAGTAAAAATGATAGTACATTCATGTACCGGAGCATGGGAAAGTGAGAACGTGAATAGATTTCTAGAACAACAACTCAACTTCTTCCTCCTTTCTACCTTCCCTACCTCACTAGCCAGATTCTCAACCGTTAACATTATACTATTATGTAGCCGTCAATTGCCCCCTGTATTCTCCTTCTTCTCTACACAACTTTGCCTTCTCAATATTCTTCCCCATCTCCTTCCAACTTCTTCTCACCATTACTTTCTCCCACTAGCTTGCTCTTGCTCTTTTTGGTCCATCTCACTTTAATATTTGTTTCTTGAACTCCCCTTTGTTCCTCTACCTTCTTGTTTTCCCTTTATCCTTCTACCACCAGTTCTTCGTACATCTGCTTTCTCCCCTTTCTATGCAATCTCCTCATTTTACCCTACTACCTTGAGCTCCTGCTATCTCTTCCGTTCTTTTCACCCCAGTATCTCTCTCACTAGTTTTTCACCTTGTCCCTCTCTCTTCTTCTTCTGCCTCTACCCCAACTTCTGCGTCTATCTTCTTTCAGCTTCCCGTCCTCTGCAATTCCACATGCTATCCCACAGGATTCCTTTCCTGCTCCTTTATCTGCCTCTCTTTTAATATTATTTTATTCTCTTTCAGTCTCTGCCCCTCTTTCTCGATCGTTTCCCCCCTCTTTCCCAGTCGCACTTCCTCCATTTTCCTTTTCTTTAATCCTATCCCTTTCAGTTCTGTGTTGTCGGGAAAGAATTTATTACGCACACGAAATGTATAAAAATTGTAGCATACTGTAAAGGGTGCTTCAAAATTGTTGCACATGCTTTTTAAATCTTGATACCGACATTGTAATGGGGTCTTCCTGAACGATTTAACCCTTAACTACTATGCACGGGTCCTAGGGACTCAAGCTCTTTTAAATTTTTGAATAACTTGACTGACGTACGAGTGAGGGCGCTACGCGTCCGCGTATTTTCCTATACTGTCAAATGAAACTCACAGATTATATAGGGATGAAACTCAGTAGTGCACCAAACGCCGCAAAGTGCAGTTGCGTTTTTTAGTTATAACAAATTTGGGTTCCAAGGACCCACACATATGACAAACCTTACAGAATATAATTGGTGAGTTGTCCTTATTTTAGCCAATTTAATTAAAAATAGCATCATTATTTACAGTTTTTAGTTCAAAATGGGGTCCAAAAAGTATTTTAACGAAAGTGATATAGCAGTTCTCTTCAATAATGAAGATTTTTGGAATGGCGATTTTGAAACTCGAAATACAGAACCTCCATTGCCAGCGTTTGACAACATTACAACTAAAGCAGATAAAAGTAATCAAGAAGAATCAGATCAAGAATATGCAAGCAGTCATGACAGTCAGACATTTCATGTGAGTCAGATGATGAGTGGGAGCCTGAAAATAACGAAGTCGAAACCGAAAATTCGGAGGAAAGCGATGAATCTGAAGAGCACAAAATGAGTATGGATCAAGGAAATGGTTAAGATGATGTTCAAGAAGATTATCAGGAAGATAGCCAGGAAGATCCTACTAATATTGACGACGCAAATCAGCCAAGACAAACAGGAGTTTGTCATGGTAAGGATCGAACTATATGGTCAAAACAATACCCTAAAAAACGCAGGACTACTGCTGATAATGTTATACGCTTTTTACCTGGCCTTGCTGGTGATGCGAAACATAATCCACCTAGTACTGCTCTTGAAGCATGGAATCTTCTAATCAGCGACGAAATGTTACAGTCAATTGTAGAGTAGACTAATCAAAAAATATCAGCGATGAATGTTACTTATACTACGTTAATAAAACTTCGTCCTTCATTCATTTATGAAACCAATCTCTCCGAAATCAAGGCGTTTGTGGGTTTGCAATATTTACAAGGCATATTTAAATCAAACCACGAGGATTTACGTTCAATGTGGAACACAGATGGAACGGGTAGAGACATTTTCAACTGTACCATGACTTTGGCACGATTATATTTTTTGCTGAGTTGCTTGCGTTTTGACGATCAAGAAACAAGATCTGAAAGAAGGAAAATATACAAACTAGCACCGATCCAAGAACTTTTATAGAAGCTTGTGACTCGATCAACCAACAGCTACACTCCTGGTGCATATTTGACGATCGATGAAATGTTAAAAAATAAAAGACAGATACCCCTCGAATTCCTGCCAAACAAAAAACGTCCAGTACTTTCATCTCTTTTCGGATTTCAAGCGAAAGTTACTTTGGTCAGCCACGTTCCTAAGAAGAGTAAAGCCGTTGTTTTGTTGTCAAGCAAGCATCATGACTCCTATGTGAATCTAGTTTCGAAAAAACCAGAAATAATAGAATTCTACAATTCAACTAAAGCTGGAGTAGGTGCTCTGGATCAGAAATTTGCTGCTTAACTATTCTACGTTTCGAAGGACCCGTCGTTGGCCAATGACGATTTTCCATTGCATTTTAAATGTGTCTGGGGTTAATAGCAGAGTTCTGTACCAATTTTCACCAAATGGCAAGGAGATTACACGATATAATTTCATCAAACAGCTCGGAATCGCCCTTTGCAAGCAACACATGGAGACCCACATGAATAGCAAACGCATCCCATGTCATCTTCGACAATTGATTGCCAAGAAGCTTGATACTTCACTAACAGTTGAAACAGTCCTTAAGGAAGATATTTCCAGGTCCAAAAGAAAGAGATGCGCTTTTTGCCCTCCTAAAAATGACCGAAAATGCAGCATGGGCACAGTGCAAAAAACCACTTTGCATGACGTGCCAAAAAAGTTTGTGCAAACTGTTTTGAAAACTAAATATAGGCAATTAACGTTTGTTCGTTGTTATATTACCAAATACTTTATGTAAGAATTAAAGTTTTATTTGATTTTGTTTCTAACATTTTTTTATTGTTTTCCTTGGTTCCCTTGGACCCTGGCATAGTACGAGCGAACTAAATATAGTTGCATACTAGTCAAGCTTTAAAGCCCTAAAAATAGAAATCTTGCATGAAGGATAATTTTTCAATTAAACAATTTGCGGTTGTCAAATTGTTTTTTTAATACAAGCAGACACGATAAACAAATTAATTCAATAAATTCTGTGTTTTCGATAAAAACATGTATTGTGGAGATATTTAACATAAGCTCGACTCATGGCAAAATTATTAACACATTTTAAATTCGACGTGGAATCGACCTCCAAACAAAATTTTGTAACAGAGGTGTTTTATTTATTTTTAGGTCTTCCTCGCCTTTCAAGAGCACAAACAAGAATTTTAAGTACTTTACGTAATACGTCAAAATATTAATGAAGATTGAAACTAAACGGTAGGGTAAACATGATTAGTTACACAGGTATACCCCATTTCAATCGATAACAAGTGTCAAGTGGGTTTTACAACCAAACGCAAATCTATTACGTTTAAATGCAATTTAACTGAAATTAAGAATTGGAAACTCTGCGAATGTTGACACTCATTCTGTTTTGCAAATATGTTGACGATGCCCTAACTTTGCTAACAAATTCCTGTAAATATTAGATTTGAAAACAATATCAAATTTAGATGCCTATAAGCATTAGTTTGAGATAATCTTCCAGATATTTTTAATAAAGCAGTACAAGGAAATTAAACGTTAATATCATTCTTTATCAAACACTAGTTTAGTTCTCAAACATCTACTCAGACATCTAACAATGAGTTCAATTAGGGTGACTGACTTTGTAGAGCAATAATAAAATAACATTCCGGTAACCTATTCTGTTTTCATAGTATTTACATAGAAATTCGAGGAACAAGTCATTTGTTTCAGTTGCCCTCGACCTTCTCTTTAATTTAAATAATTATAGATAGCTTAGGCAAATGTCTAGCTACTACAGGGACTAATTGTTCGAGCACGAAATTGATTAATTACTTGATTAATTAAATGCTAAAAATTTTAAAGATATACTTTAGTTTATATTAAATTTACAGGGCATTTAATATTATGTTTTACAAGTAAATTCATATTTAAAGATTACTTGCATTCATTTCCAGTGCCTTCTAACTTTATTTCCAAAGCTGCCTGCACAATACACATCAATTTCAATTACGGATCCTTCAAGCAATCGCCTTTCCTCTAGCGCTTTAACTGTGCCCGTCTAGTTACATAGAACATATCAATTACCTTAATTATAAGTAGGCTACTTTCCATTTAACTATTTGTGTTTTGTTTGTTTCTAACATTGACTAAAAGTTACTAACAAGACTTCCATCGTTACAGAAAAAAGGGAGCAGAGAAAAGGTAAGTTTTCTATCTAATTTTCCATTGCCTCTTGTTTACACTCACGAAACTGCCAACCTACTTCTTCTAGTGCTCGAAAATAAGATGATTAAATTATCTCCAATTTCCTGAAAAGTTCAAATCTCAAACAAGAAATCAGGAAAATGTGGGATTATGAATTCTAAATTAACACCCAAGTTCTGAATAATTCAGGTGCAGATGTTCCTAATAAAGTTAAAAACCATCGTAGCTTGTAACTGTCAAAAAAAAACTGAATTGTGGTAAGATAACCAGAAAAAATCAATTCGGCTAACGTTTGTTTTACGCAAGCAAAACTAGAAAAAAATAAACAATTATTACCTCTCTGTAGAATAGCAAATGAAAACGTGCGTAAGCCAATACCTGTATTTTATTACTCTTAAATTTAAAATATGCTCATACGGCATATGCCTGCGAGCTTGTGCTAAAGATTGTAACATAATTATAACGGTTGCTTATTCTGCAACTAATTATAGACATCAACACCTGTAATTTCTCAGTAAGTTAATTTAAAATAACTTGTTTTAAGAATACATTTCTCTTTTAAATTTTATTTAGTGAATCACCTGAACATACGGTGTTTCCTAAGTAATATCGAAATGTCAGGGGGTGATTCTTTGACCGACTTTAGGATAAAAATTAACAATAAACGTTTTCTCTTAAATGCTTTATTTTCGAAATATTTTCACAAAATAATTCGATGTCCTCCAATGGCTTGTCCAACACGACTTATCCAGCGGTGAGAATAATTTGTATTCAAATACTCCCTTGCGGCAATACTGAAATGTGCTGGAGCTCTATCGTGCATAGGCTGAAAATATTCTTTAGAGCCCAATGGAATATGCAATGAATGGCGTCGAAATCAACAGGATAGCAATCAATAACGTTTGCTAGCCCGACGACACAGCCATAATAGCAGACAGCGAAGAAGATCCACAGTAGCTTTTAGATCGAATTGACTTGGCATTGGTCACAAAACTATCCAACAAGTACACAGTTTCAAATACCTGAGTTGTACAATCAATGACGAACTTAACTCAGATCAAGAGATTAATATTACAATAGAAATAGTCAGAAAAGGATTCCTTAAGATAAGAATGTTCCTGTGTAATTATAATTTCAACATAGAACTGCGGTGGAGAATGACACAATGCTATATATCCACAATCCATAATAACCAAGCTCGAAGCTTTTGAAATGTGAGTATTCAGAAGGCTGCTAAAAATTCTGTAAAGCGACCATGTGACGAGCATGGAAGTTTTAGATTGAATATGATACGAACGACAACTGTTAACTACCAATACACAATGCAAAACTGCATGTTTTGGTCATATACTCAGACACTAGAAATATCATACTGTTCAGTAGATTATTGAAGGAAAAGCAGAATGAAGTGGTAGGTCCGGAAGAAATAAGTACTTGTCACGCAAAACATAAAACAGTGGACCGAAATGAATATGGAGACCATACTCAGAATAGTTGAAAATCGAAAAGCTCTTGATGATGTAGCCAACCACCATGAGGACACTACTTCGGCGGTAGAAGAAGATCTGATTAAGGAAGAGATTATCTCCAATAATATCAGCTCATACATTAACAAAGACATGATGCTGGAATCGGCTTTCCAATATAGAACGCGAATTTTCTTCAGCCCGTAGGAAATCGTTATGAAAGTTTATAATCGCAACCCTCAAAAAATTAGCTTCGTCTGTGAACAGTATTTCAGCCAAAAAATTTGGGTTTTGAGGATGTGCTTCCAATACCTACTGACAGAAGCCGAAACATTGAGTAAATCTTGCGGAAGAAGGCTTGCACACACTGAATATATTACGGGGTGATTCTTTGACCTACTTTAGCACAAAAATTAATTATAAAAGTTTTCTCTAAAATGCTTTATCTTCGAAATACAGGATGTTGATTATTTCCACAAAATAATTAAGGAGTTTATACCTAGCGATCACGGTGGTCATGCATGCCCCGCTAGGTCCCTTTGATGTCTACTCATGGCTTGTCCATCACGATCTATCCAGCGGTGAGGGTAATTTGTATTCAAATACTCCCTTGCGGCAATACTGAAATGTGCTGGAACACTATTGTGGATTGGAAGATGCAATCGAAAGCTTCAAAATCAACAGGATACTAATCAATAACATTCCCTAGGCCGACTACACAGCCATAATAGCAGGGAGGGAAGAGGATCGAAAACAACTTTTAGATCGAATAGGCTTGGAAAGTCGAAACTGGAAAACAAACATAAATATCGACAAGACCAAAGTTATAGTAATCAGTAGAAATAAAAATATTATAATAAATGTATAGTATTGATCATAAAACCATTCAACAAGTACACAGTTTCAAATACCTGTGTTATACAATCAATAACGAACTTGACTCAGATCAAAAGACTAGAATGTAAATAGTCAGAAAAGGATCCCTTAGCATGAAAACGTTTCTACGTAATCAGAATCTCAATATAAAACTGCGGTGGAGGATAACACAATGCCATATATGATCATTATTGTTATACGGCACCGAAAGCTCAACCCTGAAAAATCCATAATAACCAAGCTCGAAGCTTTTAAGATGCGGGTATTTAGAAGGCTGCAAATATTCCATGGACGACCACGTAATTATTATTGAAGTTTTATACCGAATAGGAGAGAAACTGCATATTTTATTCATATACTCGGAAACTAGAAATATCATATTGTTCAGTTGATTATTAGAAGAAAAATAGAAGGAAGAAGAATTCCCCGTAGGAAAAAGTACTCGTGCCTCAAAAACATAAAACAGTGGACCGAAATGAATATGGACACCTTACTCAGAGTAGCTGAAGATCTAGAAGCTTTTGATGACGTTGAAGCCAACCTCCATTAGGAGAAGGTAGCCTCAAGAAGATGAAGAAGTTAAGCATACAGATAAGAAATATAGCCCAATCAGATTATCTCCAGTAATACCAACTCATACATTGAGTTGGGGTAACCACTTACAGAAGCCAAAACGTTGAGGGAAATGTTGTGGCAACAAGGCTTGCGCACGCTAAATAATGTGGTGGTCCGTTCCAGGTAATTTGCTCGCCGCCGTTTGCTCACCACCAATTGCTCGAATGCCAATTGCTCGTGGGGAAAGATGCTCGCCAAGACAGTTGCTCACCATCCGTTTGTTCGCCATTCGTTTGCTCGACAACCAACTTGCTCGCAGTACTATGTGGAACTGCAGTAATGCAGTATAACTAGTTTCTATTTTGTTAAATACCTTCGTTTTTAAAATAATATAGCACATTTTTGATTCATCATTTAAACGTTTACTTTTATTTTGGATACCATAGATATACTAGGGAGAGTATTAGTTTTTTTACATAGATTTTGATATTTTAAGTAAATATTCGTTAATATAAGAATTCAAAAAAGGCTGTTTTAGTAAAAACAGCGGGTCTTATTTCATAGCCTAGAGGTTAATTGAAAACGTATCAAATTCAATTAGCTTTGAAAAAATTTGGGAACTGGAAGCGGAAGTTGTATATGCACTTGCCCGTAATTCGCAATTTGGAAACTGAAACGTCGAGACAAATTAAGTGACATTTTGAATAAATTGTTTGTAGAGCATCTCTCCGGCGTGGCGAGCAAACATTTGTCGAGCATAAGACTCACGAGCAAACAGTGGCGAGCAATTAGTGGAGAGCAATTAGGCGGACACCAATTGTAGTAGTGGTGATAAAATTTCGACATTTTCCATATGCTTCTGTGGCTTACATTTAACTGCACCGCAACTTTTCTTGTACTTGTGTAAAGATTTTCCTCAACTTAACGAAGTACGTCCACCTCTACTTATGATGTTGTAACCGTAGTTGGCTTGGCCTATCGAGAAGGTTTGGGTCTGTTACGGACGCAAAAAAAAGACCCACGTTGCGGCGCCAATTTGTTACGGGCCAATGGAGCTTTTGCGACGATTCGTAACTTGCGTGATGGAAAAAGGCCTACAGCTTAGATCAGAGGAGTACGGGGAGTTCGTGAAAATGGGAGAAAATCTTTAGTTGTGTACAGGGCGAGTCAAAATAAGTGGGCGCCACCTTCCAAATCCAGCTGGTCCTAGGTCCTCGTGGAAGGCCGAGAAGCCAACAACTTACGGGAACGGAACTTACCGTGATTGTGCCTCCTCCTATATATTTAAAGCTTGCAAAATTCTTACACCAACAAGTACAAAAACCACAATAAGAGACAGTAAACTTTAAAACACATATAATGAAATGGTTAAAATATGACAATACACGAAACACCAGTGACGCTGAAGTTCACAAAAATAGAATATAATCTGGTAGTTTTATTATAAAACAACTTAACAACACATATGGTGACTGAAGGTCATTTTTTCTTGTAATTACATGAAGTTAAATTTGAAGTCTGCAAGTTGACGCCAGCAAAAAAGGTTTCTTTGTCACAACACGGAACTGGGAGTTTTTACCTTGAATTCCGGTGGATGGCTTAAAGCGAGGCAGGCACAATATGGCGGCGATTTCCAATAAAAAGGGAAGGAAGACAACGTTCTTCGGAGCAGCGTTGAAACGAGAGACGGGACTCCTTAATGGTAAAACAAAATAGCCGCAGAGCGACGGAAGCTGGGCTTCGAAAATAACCCGCCTAACGGCGACCGGCCAATTCGCTCGGAATTTCCTTTCCTGGGGATGAATCCAGTGCTTCCTATTAAATCCGGCAGTAGCCGATGGTCTGTTAAATATCCCTTGGTACAACAGCGAGACGGAACACATATAACGGATACCCCTCGAAAACAAAAAGCCAAAAGCCGCCCCTGCAGCACTTAACGTAATTACGGTTCCCGATTGATGGAGTTTTCGGACAACCGGAGCCAACAGAGATCGAAAATTGACTGACGTAAAAACGCAACGGGAATTTGTACTCTCCCAAAAGATATTGCACCATATTACGAAACGTTATGAAATGTTCTAGAATAAGGGGACACGTGAGTTCTGGGAAGCGTTCGAGGTCGAACGCGGAAAAAACAAGAGTCTGCAATTTTGACACAAAAGGAACTGTCAAAGTTTAAGGGAACCGGCCTTCCATAACTCAATTTTCAAGACTAAACAAAATAGCGAAAATGGTAACCCAAAATAAGACTGCAATTAAAATAACGTTACTAACTCTT
The DNA here is from genome assembly GCA_014611495.1 of Limonius californicus. Classification (NCBI taxonomy): domain Eukaryota; kingdom Metazoa; phylum Arthropoda; class Insecta; order Coleoptera; family Elateridae; genus Limonius; species Limonius californicus. The sequence goes on along the minus strand of JABXWE010004565.1, from coordinate 20,876 downwards.
ACGAGGCGGCAAACAAATTAAGAAATTAATCCCTATACAGCGGCAAATTTGAAAATAACATAACATGTCTTTAAAGCATGAGCCAAACCCCCTCAGTGCATTTGCATAAAAGTCCTATCACATGGTAATGGACTATCTGTAAACTCGGACATGTTTAAGAACAAAATAATATAACAAGCTACAATGCAACAAAAATGATTACTATTTCAAGTATACTTACTTTTTACCCTAACTTTCCACAGTTTAAAAATTTTGAAATTTTTGAGTTTGATATCGACGCCAGAGGCACTGTGATTCCATTTTTCAAATTTGACCGCAATTTCGTTTTCGAGCACGTTTAACAAATATATTTTTTTGGAAATATTCAACACTCAGTATTTTGAAAATAAAGCATTTTGAGGAAAATTATTATTCTTAATTTTTGTCTTAAAATCGGCCAAAGAATCACTTATAAGTTTTTGACATTGCTTAGGAAACACCCTGTATAGTACGTACCTCTCAATGGTGTAATTTTAGTATTAAAGTATATTTCATTTGCTCCATGAATTATTCATGTACAAAAAGTTACTAACGAGCTCGTAATCGATCAATTACAGGAATTAAGGATAACTTTGAGGTGAAAAAATAAAATTCCCTCTACGCGCAGTGAATCTACTGACGCAAAAACAATTTAATCGGATCTTTTATATAAAAAATCTCATGTGTTCAATTTGCTTCTAGAACCTGTACGGCAATAAACACAGACTTCCTAAAAAGGAAGAAGAGACCACAGAAGCGGAACCTTCAAGAACTCCTGAAGATTCCGTCTGCAGTAACGAAGGACCCAGCGCAATTTACAATGATTTACCTTCCACTTACACTATCGAAAATACGAGCAAACAGTGACGGCGTAAACAGTATCGTGTTTGGAAAGGAAACCTTTATTTACTCAAAGAAAGAAACCATAAATAAACAAGAATTAAACAGATTCACCAGTCCGGGGTCGCAAATTTAAATACGAGGAACAAAACCAATTAAAATCGAGAAATTATTAACTCGCTCCCTCGGTGATAGAAAACAACTGGGCGAAATACTCAAGGGTACATTTTAATCTGAAATATGTAGCTCAATATTTTATTCAGCTCATTGTATGCAACGTATGAGTTTACAACGTTCTAACAATGGGGCGGATGTGATAAACCTTGTTTTGCTTCACGTGCTTTTTATTTTGCTTTTGGAAATGTTCACATCCAGCTTTCGTCATTGTGCTAGGTAGAAGCTTATTTCGTACACATTCCTGATGGATGAACAAATTAAACGAAATGTTTACGGCACTTTTATTGCCAGAATCTGTGGCGAATAGCACGTCACAAATTAACAAATTTGGACGTTAATAAGATCTGTTGAATTGAAAGGAAATTTGAGCTGCATAAAATATCATTCCGAAAACTGAGGAACGGTACAAGAACTTTTGTTTGCTTCAATTATATTGCTTGTCCTTAATTAAACACAATGTACATATTTGAATATTTTATAAACTGCACACAAAAAGAGGATGCAGTATACCTACAGTGTGATCAAAAAGTATCCCCATAGTGGAAGGCTTTTGAAGAACATCGCGTGTTTGATTAGCTCAGACTTCCTAAGTTTGGATTATATTTTTTGATCGCTCTGTACATTATGTTTTCCTATATTCGACCAACGATTAATGAACTTGTTTCGCTTTTACCATTGTAGATTTTACAGTATATTTTGAATTATTCAATTTTAAATCGACTAATTATAATCAAACCAAAGATTTTATAATGTAATTAGATATAACAAACCAAAGAAGAATCTATTTACGTTTTGTAAATTTTGTAATTATTAAGATAAAACAAGATTAATGTTTCCAGAAATGGTTGGAACACCAACAAACATAGTTTGATCCTGAGGTAGTTCTAAGTAGTTTCAAAACGTTTTAACTACTTACGTCTGGTTTTTACATTACGAATGTATTACATAATCAAACATACCAACTATTCTCTGTGTACGTACGTACGATTTTACCCTTGTTTTGTAATATACAACAGTAGCAGATTAGTCAATGATATTTCCCCTAGAAATAAATACAACATCGTTTTCATGAACACTCACAAATGTATTTTCTCTTAAACGCCAACTTGTAATTATTATGTTATAATTTTAATTTATCAAAACCCATAAACCATGGTGTTCTAAATAGTACTAAATTTGTGTTCGTAACAATGTAATACAGATTTAATCGTTGTCAGTGTTCATGCTCATTTCAGTCATTAAGGTAATTTCATTACAACAAAATCCCCGCACAAAAAGAAACGTCCACTCCGATGTTAATACCTGTTACAATGCTACAAATAACCTCCGCACTACCGCAGTCCAATTTGTAAATAAATAATTTTGTAACATTTAAGTAAATTCTATTCGAAAAAGATTTTTCTAAACATGGCTTGTTACAGTTGTGATTCTGTTCCATTATTGTTAGCTTGGTAGCTTAAGGGACCAATCAGCCCTACGGAATTCTGATTATTTTTACGTACACATAGTGGATTTTATTAGGTTAGCTAATTCCTCAATCAATCCTCGATCTAGTCAAATCATACAAATTTGTGCTTACTCAGTCAGAAATTCGTATAATTTTGTGTATATATACATACAACACGGAAAAAAGGCAACCTTGCTAGGTGGACAACGACGACTACATGCGTGCATGTGTAGCTAATTGTAATTATTAATATGATGGCAGAAAAATTGAGTCGATCTTGTTAGTTTGTCTTTTGTTCGTGAATTTGTTAAAAATAAAGATTTTAATCAAATTGTATTGTGTTTTTGTATTATCGAATTCTTCCTATTTACCCTTTAGTATTTCTTACACAGCACAGTTCAGAATAAATTATAATCTCATACATGGTGTTGATTCAGATTTCACACAATAATATACAGTTCAAAATTAAATTATTGTAAATATTGACTTGATGATGTCAACAATACCTTCTGTGATATGCTAGATGATATACTAATTAATTAAGAAACATCTACAATTAATTCTGACAGGGGATCTAAATGTCAGAGTGGGTTCGAGACAGAACGATTAGGTTGTAGGACAATATGGCAAGATAAGGGTCAGGGATAATGGAGGAAGGTTATTAAACATGTGCAAATAACCCCAACTGCAAACTCTTTCTACAACTACAAAGAAATCCACCGATATATATGGAAGGAACCACCCCTAAATCAAAACTCCACCCTGGGCTATATAATAACTAAGCAGAACCCACAGTTTAAAGTTTTGGACACAAGGGTCAAACGAGGATGTAATTGCCGTACCGGCCGTTATTTACTAATTTATGAAGTTCTATAGTAGTCGCAATGTAAGAAGACCAGGGTAGGATTAAAATGAAAACCCTAAGTTGCCACACTACATCATTTTCTAGCTAAGCTGACTGTACGATGTAAATACCCTCGGCAACTTGGCAGGTACGGTTTTAGTTTTAATCCTACTCTGGTCTTCTTGCATTGCGACTACTTTACTTCAATATTTTGCTGGTACTGTAAAAAGAAAGAGATAAATTCAAATGGAGGAACTGCTAGAAATGAAGAGACGGCCAATATAACTTACATTTACTACAAGACGAAGGCATCAAAACTTATACCAGAGAAGATTGCCCTATTTATTGAATAGGACAACGAAAGATGAAGACGTATCGAAGGATCACAAAAGTATGAGAGAAGCCATACACTAAGCTGCTAGAGAAGCTCCAGGACAAGCTATCAATAAAAAACAACGGAACCAAATCTGGTGGAACGACCAACTAGAGAAAATTGCAAATCTTAAAAAATAAGCGTATCACAATTCGTTAGTGAATCATACAAGAGAAAAGTGGAACACATATAAAGAACTCAAAGAGAAGTTAAAAAAAAATGAAAGGAAGAAAAATCTAAATTGGAAAAGAAAGTGCATGGTGATTGAGAGTCTAATTGGATAATCAAGGTGAATGAAGCTCTGGAGATGCTTGAAGAATATGAAAACCAATAATAACACAAGAACAGCAAATCAGATTAACATGGAAGACTGGACGATACATTATAAAGAATAGCTAACTGAAGACAAGACCCAATACCAGACAACCGAAATAAATAATAGAAACGAAATTCAAATAACAATAGCACTATAATAACAGAGGACGAATTGCATAATGTAATTAAAACTATGAAAAATGGCAGAGCTCCGGATCCTGCATCATACAGAACTGATAAAGTGTGGAGGGCAGACCTGAGAGGAAAGTTATGCCACCTAGTTAACAATTGTATTGAACAATGTGTAATCCCAAAACAGTGGAAAACATCTTGTATGACATCAATTTACAAGAATGGAGAGCGAAATGACAAATATAATTACAGGGGATTAAGCATCAACTGCACCTTACACAGATTTGTTGGAAAAATATTAAACAAAAAGCTGAAAGAAAGCGCCGAACATAAAATTAACGAAGAACAGAGTGGATTTGTAACAGTATGAGGGTGTGTCGACTTTCTATTCATATTACAACGGTTGAACAAATAAATACCGAATAAAGGTGAAGAAGAAGCTGATCTAGGCTTTACAGATTTAGAAAGGGCGTATGACTCCATTCCAGGGACAAGATTATGGGAGGTCCGAGTAAAATTTAATATTGACCAACGTCTAATAAACGTTATTAAACAAATGTACCGAGCGAACAAAACCTTGCTCAAACAATATGAGTATTTGTATATCCAACTTATACATCTGAAGGACTGCGTCAAGGCTGCAGTCTATCCCTCCTCCTTTTATATCTGTACTTAGAATTTGCGTTGGAAGATTGGAGAATTCATGGAATGGGAATTCCTATTAACAAGCATTGTCTATATACGCTACATTTCGCAGACGACCAAATACGAGGGGGTATTGATATCTAGGTAGCCTGGAAAGTTTCTAGTTTAGAAAAGTTAATATGGATGCTATGATATTTTATAAATAAGTTTTCAAAGTTTGACATCCATAAGTTGAACGATGATCAAACTGTGAATTTTTGAAAGCAGGATGTCTGAGAAAAAGACGGAATTAAAAAAAAAGTTTCGGTCAGTTATTAAGTATTTATTTTTGAAAGGGTTATCGGGCAAAGAAATTTTTGCTGAAACGAGAGAAACTTTAGGTCATCAGTGTCCTTCATACGCCACTATTAAAAATTGGGTTGAGGAATATAAAAGAGGAAGATCAAATGTGAATTTCCTATGACATCTGTCATCCTGTCACATAATTCATGACGACTTGGGTATGAGAAAGCTTTCGGCCAAATGGATTCCAAGATGCTTGAACGTTGATCAGAAGCGCGTTCGATTGACAACGTCAAAGGAAATCTGCCGCCGTTTTGCAGAAGATTCCTCAAACTTTTTGGATCGGCTGGCAAGATTCTTGCTTCAGTTTTCTGGGACAAAGATGGGATAATTCTGATAGAGTATTTGGAATGGGGTAGAACTATCACGGGAGCATATTATACTGAGTTGTTAACTAAATTACGTAAGAAAATTGTGGAAATACGCCGCGGAAAACTTGCCAGAGATGTGCTCTTTTTGCAAGACAACGTTCCTGCTCACAAGTCGTTGATTACACTGCAAAAAATTGGTAGAATTGGATGACTACCCGCCCTATTCTCCGGATTTAGCACCTTCAAACGATTATTTGTTCCCAAAACTGAACAACATTTGAAAGGTAAAAGATTTTCGACAAATGACGAAGCAGTATGTGCCGTTGAGGAGTGGTTTGCAGACCAAGACAAAGATTTTTTCAAATGGCTTAGAATTACTTTATGAACGTTCTGCTAAATGTATAAGTCTTAACGGAGATTATGTTGAATAAATAAAATGTTGTTTTGAAATATTGTGGCGTTTTATATGGTAGGATAAGTACTTATTAATACCCCCTCGTAGTAATGGACCACGCTACATACCACCTTGATTTTATGTTACAAAGATTATATCTAACATATGAAGAATGGAGGCTGAAAGTAAATACTAATAAAACCGAGTAATTAGTGACAAATTCCGAAGTAAAATTTAATATACTAATAAATCATCTAACCGAAATTAAACAAGTTAACACATAAATATCTGGGTGTCATTATAACTACAGATGAATTTGGGTCTGTCGAAATTAAGAGTAGAATAGAGCAAAGTAAACGAATAATAGGAAGTTTAAACTTGATCTGGTAGGACAAACATATTATTAATAAGAAGAAGAAACCCGTAGGAAAAGCGTTGGTAGAGTCGGTACTGTGCTACAGTAATAGACAATAAATGCGGAACACAGGAGAAAACTTAACACAGTGGAAATAGACCATCTTAGAGAAAATGCGGGGATATCTAGAAGAGAGCATATCCTTAACGAAGAAATAAGAAATAAAATGAAGGCACAAGATACAAATAAATAAATATATATAAATATATAAATAAAGAGGGGTGTTTTTGAGATAGTTGTTTCTAAATTTTGCTACTTCGGATATTGTAAAGCTTTTGTCTAAGCTGGCGAATAAATTTCCAAAGAACAACAGTTATGTTTTTTTTTAATTTGTTCTTAAACAAGAATAATAACTGAAAGATTTGTCTACGAATTACATATGTCCTGGAGAAGGTCGAAGTAAAGAAAGTTTCCATGGTTACTTGTTTAAAAAAAGACAAAAAGGAATGGGGATTTGCCATCAAAATCTCGACGAGAGCAAACGCTCGTCTGGCGATTCAATTAAAGTTGTAATTTTGTAATTAATGACTATATCCTGTTTGAATAAAACTATGTTATTAAGCGTTACGGTTCAAATCGACGTTATTTGTTACTCTGTGAAAAATGGATAAAATTCAGTATATTAGCTGACAGTCAAAAATTTGGGGCGGAGTATCAAAGTAGCGTCAGTAGACTTAAGTTGTTGTTTTATCGACATGTTTTGCCTCTATCCGCGTTTAACGTTCAAAACGTCAACAAACCTCAATGTTAGGAATCATCTAGAAATTGGAGAAAAGTTTAATACCTGTTAATTATTCGGGAGATATTCGCATCATATTCTGGAACTGCTACTGGAATAGCAATCGAATTTAATTTAAAATAAATTAAAACAAATAAGTAAAATCGCATCAACAACAATTTGAAAAGTGAAGCAAGATTGGAGTTAGCAATTTAAAAAGAAAATCTAAAGATCCCACGTATTTATTGAGTTTATTGGTATATTCAAACATCTGAAGTAATCAGCAGTAAATAATATTCGGGTTTATTACCTTGTGAAACGATTTTAAGAATACGAACATACTTAATCCAAAGCTTTTCTGCGAGGAACTTAGAAAAAAGCAACAAGTGATGGACTTTCGTTTTGAAGTTGAAGATCAACAGGGCGCGCAGGAGTGGCATCATAATGTTATCTAGTGATTTTTACCAACACCAGAAGAAAATAAGCAAGTGCTTCTACGTGAAAAGGTGGGTCCGTTTGAAAGTGCTTTGTTAAATTAGGACTTACTATTTATTTCATGTAACTTTGTCATTTAATTGTTAAAGTCGTTTAACGTTTTATGAGGAAAAACTTATATAATTCGATAACCTTTAATACATTTCTTTGTTGCATACATATTTTATTTAGTTTATGTTACTAGCTTGTATCCTTCGCCTTGTTCAATTAACCAGCGCAAAAATGTAAAGGTTGTACAGCAGTTACCAAAATGTGTATTATAAACCCTGAGATAAGAGTTCTTTTAAAGTTTATGTTTGAAGTGTGCACTTTGTGTTGTTTCAACGACTTATGTAATAATATTGTAATATTTTTTTCATATGAAAGGAAGATCACCTCTATTGCGGGTGCAAATAATGCAACATTCCCCCTTCTTTCAAACGTAATATTTGTGTCGTTTCAATGTGGGGCTCATATGTAAGTCCCTCAATAAAATATCATATCATGTATATATAAATATTGACATTATTTTTCTTCTACCTTGGGACTTCAGCGCTTTACAGAACTTGGGCCTGCTTCACTACAGATTTTCACACTTTCCATTTTTAGCCTTGTTCTTACTCCTAACATCCTAACAAATACCTCTACATCTTTTTCTTGGCCTCCTTCTTCGCTTACCTTCAGATTTACCTCAAATATCGAGTTTACTTAAACACGGTTAAAAAAATCATGTAATGTGTGATTTATTTTAAAAAATATTTCAATCCAAATTACATTTAAGTGTGAGAGTCATGACTAGTGGCTATTATAATGGTTAATTTACTAAAACGAAATCTTTTTATAAATAATCTTTGTACCTCCTAATACCTGCAGTAAATTGTGCATTAGGTACAGTTTTAACGCTGAATCTGTTGGAATTTTACTGTAATATCATTACGGAGGCCAATATTTGCAATAGTTTCATTTAGAATGGCAAAGTCCCACGCCCTAAATCTGTACGAGCAACGTGTAGATTTACTTAATTTTTACTGTACAAACAGATAACCAGACATATATGTGTGTTAAATTTGTCACTCCGAGCTTATGTAAAATAGGTTTGCATACAGAAGTAATTATTTTAATTGCATTTTACAGTGGTGTGAAAAAGTTTTGCATCACTGAGGGAATTGGGGAAGACTTCTATGACAATGACACTTTTTAAAATTTTGTTTAAGCCCATCAATGTACATACTCCCACAGATATTCAAACACAGTAACTTTGTAAAGCTAACAGATCAAATTTTTATTTGTTAAGGAAAAACAACTTGAAATCATTTACATATTATTATTATCATTTAAAGTTCAAAACTAGAATATTTTAGTACTTTATCAGTTAGCATGATTTTTGCGCCGGAGAGGTAAATCTTGTGTGTGGAAAAAATGACGCAGGAAACAACTGAGGACAGTACTTTTTTGTTTTTTCTTGTTTGTTTGTTGTTGGATGACTAATTTGCATCTATTTGGTATGGAATTTATCAATTTCTCCAATTCTTCTATGAAGACACAATGAAGATAAGCATTGATAAGGGCTTTGATTAAATCCATTATTTACGGTTTGTTCTTAGATGTGAGGTTAGCTATCCTTCGCCACAAGTTTTCGATGGGACTAAATGTCTGGGGATTGTTGGTTGATATCCAAGAATAAATCACTTCTGCCTTAGGGCAAAGAGCATTTCCATCCTGGAAAATAAACATTTCTTCTCCAAACAAATCTTTCCCACTAGACAACATCTTATTCTGAAGTATTTCAACGTATTTTCTGGCATTCGTCATCCCACAGACGACATACAGTCGACTAACTCTTTCGGCATATGTACACCGCCACACTATAACAGAGTTAGGATGTTTTATTCTTGGAACCACGCATTTTAGGGATAAGTCTTTCCCGGATAACCTTCTTATATTACGTATTACCAGCATGGTTAGTTATATTAACGGTTGACTCATCGTCAAATAACATTTTCTGACACTGTTCTATTGTCGACTGACAATGTTCTTTTGCCGTCCCCAAACAGTGGAGTCTGTTTCTCAGAAAGCAGTGGTTTCTTGCGTGCTCTTCATCTTTGGAGTCCAAAATTAGGAAGTCTTCTTCTACTCATACCAGTAGTTTCTGACAATTATTTTTGGCCAGTTCTATAGAATGATTTGATACTCCTATCGGAAACACGCTAATAGGACTATGCACACATAATGAATTGAGAATCAACAACATCTTTTTTGATCATAAAGCTCAATATAAATACACATTCTCCAACATAAGAGGCCAAAAATCAATGATTGACTATGTGATCACAAATCGAAATATACACCCTAGCCAAACACTCGATGTGAGAACCTTGACTTCGGCTAATATAGGAACACAACACGGCATGGTCCTATGTAAGTTCCGCTCACAACGTATACTAACAAAAAGAAAAAACCCCAATACATCACCAAATATAATATAAAATCATTAAGAGACGACAGTACCAAAACACTGTATGAACAAAGACAAAACGAAAAAATTGCCCAAAACTGCATCGCGATAGGTGACACTGTAGAAGTAGCATGGAATAAGATCAAAGTTATCCTAACAAAAAGTGCAATGGAAGCCCTGGGAGAAACAACATTTAACATCAATGGCAAAAAAAAACAATAAACCATGGTTCACTAACGAAGTAAAAGAACAAGCAAAAGAAAAGAAAGAAGCATATATTAAATACATTAATAACAGATCACCAGAAGAGTACGAAAGATACAAAAAAGTCAGGAATAGAACAAACAACACAATAAAACAACAAAAAAAAGAATATTAGGAGCGGTTCTCGGCGGACATGGAACATGACTTATATGGAGGACAAAAAAGAATCTGGAACATCTTACGAAACAGTAAAAAAACAGATTAACGAAGAAGTACAACTAAATAACATAACACCAGAAATGTGGGTAACATACTTTCAGACCTTATATAACAACCCTGAAGAAAACACAGAAGACCAAGAAGAAATCCATCCAGCCTATGATAACAACGACAGAGATACTATAACAACAAAATAAATTACAACAACAATAGCGAAACTCAAGAATCGAAAATCGCCGGGGGTAGACAATATTACCAACGAAATGATTAAATATGGTGGACAAAATATTCAACAGGAAATAACACACTTGTTCCAAAAAATTATGAGAACAGGCTCAGTACCATATGAATGGAAGACCAGTATATCAATACCCATATATAAAAAAGGGAAGAAGAAGGACCCTAAGAACTACAGAAACATCACCCTATTGAGCTCAATCCTTAAACTATTTACTAAAATTTTTGCCGAAAAAATCTCCAACAAGGTAACTATCTACGAAGCACAACAAGGGTTCAAAAATAATAGATCAACAGTGGACGCTATATTCATCTTACGGCAGCTCACAGAAAAATCGATAGAATTCAATAAACCAATGTTCGCATGTTTTTTGGATCTAACAAAGGTATTTCATAGAATACGCATAAACGACGTAATTGAAACCCTAGAACTCAACAGCATTGAAAGGAAATACCAAAAAATTATAAAAGAACTCAACACCAGAAACAAGACGAGGCGATCCAAATATCAACAGGCATCCGACAAGGAGATAGTCTTAGTCCGTTGCTGTTCAATATAATCATGGACCGAATCATCAACAGTGTAAACCAAATCAACGCAGGTTACAGAATGGGAAACCGCTCTCTCAAAATATTATGTTACGCAGACGATGCTGTACTTACAGCAGAGAATGAAGACGACCTACAGCGTCTCCTATACGAATTTAAAATAAACGCAGAAAAATGTAATATGTGCATTTCCTACGAAAAATCCCAATCAATGGTTATTTCAAAAAACCCCATTAGGTGCAAGCTAGCAGTGGATGACAATATAATACAAGTATCAAGATTCAACTATCTAGGAGTAACCATATCAAGCGATCCGTATATCAAAGAAGAAGTTCAGACACAAGCCAATAAAGCAGCAAAAATTGGTGGATGCCTCAGAGAAACCATCTGGACTAACAAAACTATGAGTAATGAAAGCAAAGTACGAATTTATAAGACATGCGTGAGACCGATACTCGCGTACGCCGCTGAAACCACGACAGAAACATCAGCTACTAAAAGAATAACAAGAACAACCGAAATGAAAATTTTAAGATCTATTAAGGGAGTCACACTTAGAGACAGGATAAGGAGTGAACAAATAAGAGGAAAACTGGGAATACAAGATGTGGTAAGATGGGCGAGGACACGAAGAAGTTTTTGGCGAGACCATGTGGAGAGAATGCCTGAGGAACGATTAGCCAAATGGGCTGAAATACAAAGACCTAATACCCGAAGACCATTGGGCAGACCGCCAAAACGTTGGAAGGATAGCTGGACATCAGCATCACAAGAGGCATACCAACAATAATTAACAGAAAACACAGGACACTGTCCTATTTGAAAGTAGACGAAGAAGAAGACTCCTATCGGCCAGACTGATTCTTCTTAACACAGCATTATACCGGTGCTCATCTTAATTTTTTCCAATTTTGGCATACTTCCTAATTACACTAACGACGGTTGTTTGATTCCACTGCACTTTATTAGCGATTTCAGTGGTAGAAGCTCCTTCGCTACAAAGGAAAATGATTGCATACCGCTATTCGTTGGATAATTTGATCGGTTTCTTCTGCGAGGGCATGATACAGCTTTGATGACATGAAAATCTTAAATAAGCGTCTTAAATTCAGTTCAGGGTATATATAATTAGAAACAAAAAGTATTCATCATACAAATGAGTTTTAAATGGAAATTTAGTTATTTCTAATTCCCTCATTATTTATCAGAATAACAGATAACTGATTGGTTATACCCGCTTTGTGATACCTCATTGAAAAGCCTTTACAAGATGCTACTCAATAGTAGAAAACATTACTTTCCCAACTCATTTCGGAAAAATTAAAAAATAAAACTCAAATAGTTTCGAATGGGGTAAAAATCTGGATATCTATTTTTCTGAAACCAGTCGGGAATAAAAATGTTTGCTACTATTGGATAATATTTTGTAGGAACTTTTCAATGAGTTATCACAAGGTGGGTGTTATCATTTGAAATTTTTGTTGGGGTGTCTAGAACCTAAAGGGTTGTATGGGGAAGGTTACCTTATGAGTCATGATGATTCCCCCTCTATATTGTTTTATATGTTTTCTAGGAACGTTCAATAGCTATTATACTTCCAGAGATAATATATTGTACATTTTCAAATTGACACTGGGTATATCTTCTACTGCAAACAAATAGTGATTATTAGATAAAAATGGGAAACTTTAAGGAAGTTTCGTACACTCCTTCATAAAGCATTTGCTTTACGAATAAATAACTCTATAATGTTAATTCTAATATTTAACTAGTATTGATTAGACAGCGACAAGAGTGTTTAGTTTGTTTATAAATGTAAATTTTTCCCTTGCAATTTACTTACTAACTGATAAAGAGCTGATACAGAAGTAACTGGAATCGTTCAACGTTCGTATTGTTTGCAGAGATGCAATATTATCGTTACGTTACTGTCTCCTGCTGCTATTGCAAATTTACAGTAACATATGAAATTTTGCAGTGAACGTAATACTTCGACACCGATTGCAAACATTTTATTTACAAAAGTATCTGCATTATACTCGTGGGTATTATGTGGATATGTGGATTTACCTGGTTTAGTAATTTAACTCTCGGACTGGCACAATAAAAGAAACAAGTCCCGCGAAAATTGTATATATTAAAACAACCTCTGTTTTCTTTAATACAATAATTGTAACGTTTTAGAAGTTTCTGAAATCCGTCAGCAAAAGTGTCCGAAGGACAATTTGGTCCCTCAAATTTCCTGAAATCATTTCCCTTGCGTTGGGTTTGTCAATAGTTACATTTTACACAAAGAAGCTAGCAGTCTTCTGATACTACATTAATGCTCACTAAATGACCGGAGATTACATACAGTCGTCAAAAAGTTTAAACTTTTAGGATGGTATTATTAAACATTACAGTATTTGCTTCTTTATTGTAAAAGAAAACTTGATGTCTACACAATAAGAATGTGTTTGAATTAACGGTGATAAATAACATAAAGATCCAGATCCAGCTAAACGCAGTTTTTCTGTGCAGTGGGTCTACGACGTATTCGGAAATATTAAATAACCCATCTATACTATATAGATTTACCTACATACCGCGCCGTACTTTTTAATAAATATTTTAATGTCAACTAGTAGCTGTACGATGGTATACCGCCTGATTCTAATAGACAAGTCAGTACCTTCCTCGATAGTTTACCTCAAAGGCAGTAGACGGTGAAAGGAAAGGAATGATAGAGTAGCCTTCCAATTCACCAGACTTTACAACACTATGTTTTGTGGTGCCTGCAAGAAAGATAGTATGGTAGATATACCTCGACAAAACCAAGTATATTGAAGAACTAAATAGCCGAATTGGATAATAGAAAACATATCTCCGCAGTGGTAAAAAGTAACACTATATGAATATTTTAAAGTGTAATAAGAATGGATCTGTTACACAGCACGAAGTTAACCAATTAGCTGTTTCATTCTTAAGTAAAAAACAGATTGCTACTGCAATAGTAAAATATTTTCTGCTTTCATATTGTAAAAAGCAAACTATTTGTTTATTTAAAAACCACAAAAACTATGTTGTATGTTTAAAAATATTAAAGATTAGATTACTGCACAAACAATTATTGCCACATCGCATGGTTTCCTACTTAATTTTTAACAAATTGAGCAATTATTAAATAGCATAGCAATAAGTTCTTTTCATAGAGCCCGTTCCAATTGATAAGGCGGAGATATTTTCGATGTAATTCTTCATAAGAATTTTAAAGCACCCCTATTTCAAACGATGGTCACCGAATTGAACTCCGACCAACTGGCATAGTCCTTATATCGTTAACACCGCACTTGCAATCATAACAAAACCTCTCAAACTTATCAATGGGAAAGTCAACTGGTATTTATTTCAATAAACTTTAAGCAACATAATAAAATGCTCAAAACTCATAGATTACGAGACGGATATCAATGAATAATTTTTACTTCTCAAATTAAATATCATATAAACCACAACGCTTCATATAGTTAAGAGATGTTATCCTATGTCTTATCAACCGTTGGCAATACAAAATCTTATAAAAGGAAAAAATAGGATCAGCAGGCTTTGGCAGCAAGCCAGAATCAAAAGTTTTAGAACACACTACAACTAATTACACCTAACAATTCAGAGCGAATTGGAAGAACTTCGTATAGGTAACTAAGTATCAAAATTACATCAGGGAACTCCAACCATGTGGCTGGCAACCAAAAGAATATTAAATCAACCGCACATACGAAGCCCTGTCACGATCAGCAACTTCAAGTATTCAACGGATGAAAAAGAGTCTTCCATATTTGCGCAGTATTTTGAAAAAACATTTACTTTAACTGCGGAAGACAAACATATACAATTCTACGAAGAAGTGAACGAAAACTTAAATACCAGATTCCCATCCTAACCTAGCAACTTTAACCCAATATCACCCTCCGAAGTCTCTTCCATAATTTCAAAACGCCCTACAACTAAATCTCCCAGCCATGGTCTAATCACTAATAGTGTTCTTAAAAAGTTGGCCTTCAAAGTTATTACTGTCAGTTAATAACCATCTTCAACTCATGCTTCAAAATGACTATTTTCCGTGTTCGTGGAAAAGCGCAATATTATTACTTTTTCAAAAACCAGGGAGGCCAGCATCCAATATAGCTTCCTACAGACGAATTAGCTTACTGTCAACCATATCTAAGGCCTTTGGAGAAGTAATTCAGGAAAGGCTATCATCATTTACTACCATTAGTCATTTATTACCAACTTTCCAATTCAGGTTTCGCAAGAAACATTCGACTTTACATCAATTAACCCGTGTCACCGAGTTAATCTAAAGAGACTTTGAAACCAAGCTCATACCACCGCTGTATTTTTGAATGTTCAACAGGCTTTTGACACCGTATGGACAGAAGGACTAATATATAATTAAAATACTTAAACATTAAATATCAGACTATTTGTTATATATAATTTGTTCCTTTTAATCAACCGTACTCTGCTATTAGGATCAATGATCACGTGTCTGATGCCAAGCCAACTAAAGCAGGAGTCCCGCAAGCGTTTATCCTTATTAACCCTTAAGTTTCCGATATCCCCGATTTACCAAACACGTTACTAGCTGTTTTCGCCGATGATACGACCATCGTCACTCAAAACCGAGACATTGTAGTAGCAGTAGAGCTCTTACAAGATAACGTTGATAAAATTAGCCAATGGTTCTCTAAGTGGAGACTGACGTTGAATTTTAACAAAACAGAAGCTAAAGTATTCATCCTTCGCAGACCTTCAACACCGCCTAAAATAGTTTTAAATAACCAGACCATTGAATGGAACGGGAATGATGGAGCAGTAAGATACACGGACAAACGGTTGTCGTGGGGCTATCATATAAATAATAAACTTAATGCCTGCCATACAAAGTTGGGTCTACACAATAATCAACAGAAAGTCCTCCCTCCATCTAAAATGCATACTAATCTACAAATCTGTTTTAAGGCCAATCATTACTTATGCCTGCTCTGTTTGGGATAGCGTAAGTAAAACCCAAATCAACAAACTCCAGATTATGAAAAACAAAATATTACACATTGTCACTAAAGCACCTTAGTTCGTCCGAAATGATCAAATCCACAGAGACAAATGCGCCTGCAACCATCCAATTTATCAACACGCTAACCCATATATGACCAACATTCATCAACTATCATACACTGTCAACTTTGCTCTTGGTGAAAAAATCATCTACACTTATCTCAAACGAAAATTCCATCAGAACGTTCATCGCTCCACGACAGATAACAGCGATTAATAGCGGTTCTGATAGTGCAACTGAACATAGTGAGTTCTAACTAGTGAACTAAATGTAGTGAGTGGTTAACATCACAGTAGATTATCTACAGTTAATATTATGTGAAAACTGCTGTGCATAGCAATTAATGCTGAACCGGCTATAACTATTCAACTTAAAAAAATTTATAAGGCGGGGGTTTTGTAAGACAAGGCGATCGCTTCCAAAGATATTCCTACCTACCTGCTCATTGGACCGCCTTAAGCTGGCATTGTCATACTTCCGAAAATTTTAAGACTTAAACATTAAACAGAGAAACTACTTTATGGACTTAGAATGCGCTTAGACAACAATTAATTATCGGTCATTTCTGAGACGATAACGTGTTGGGTAATCTAATGTTAATAGTTTCATTCTGATTGCAACTGTATTGAAAAAAGAAAATGCTTTCTGAACGCCACTAGTCATTTGCCTGTAAGGTAAACTACAGATAAAACACAGATTACAACGCCCACTTTATGCCACTGCGCATTGTTTGCTTACGCCGTATCATTTGGAACGGGCTCTAGCGTGAAAAAGCTATTGCAATTTAAAAAATATATCTTTATCACTTTTCATTTAGGACGGATAAATATCGTGAGCGAGTTAATTCAAATTGTTTACCAGATCAGAATAAATAAATAATTCTAGTATTCACAAACCTAAAACACTTTGTTAGTATTAAAAACATATAATTAACAAAAATACAATTAATTAAGACAATGAAAACTGAAGCGCAACGATTACAAAAGCCAAGACAGGAAATTCTAAAGTTAGGAATAAAATATAGAAGAACGACAGCTGAAGGGAGTTACAAAGCATAAATAAGACTTGAAGTCATCTGATACCATTCTCTAATTAAAACCGAAAGGTTGGTAATCTAGTTTTACAGTAAGAATGACCGTTTTACATCTTACCGAGGTGCAGCAGGCAAAATAGCATGAATATCTATTAGTTCATAGAGGATATCTCATAAAATAACATAAAAGGTTTATAAGTTATATAAGTGAAGAAGTATAGATATGTTTTCTTTTTAATCTTGTGAAGTTGTACCTTTTTCATGTGCAGATGTTGTTTATACCATCCGGTTTATATTAACGTTACTGGAAGATTTATGAGGGTAAATTAATGCCCATCAGCACCTCTACGAAATGGAAAAATTCAAATTACTTGCCTTAGATACAAATTACAACCATACTTTTAATATTCCTCATTAATTCGAACGGCAAATTAGTTTCTGTTGTAAGTAACAAATCGCTGTTCTTATAAAAACAGTAGGAGTCTATAGTGGTTCCTATGTGATTAAATAATTCCTGAAGCCTTATTATTTTAATCCTATATAAATAATTAATTTAAATAAAGATTTTAGAGACCCGTATCCATGTTTATCAACGAATTATTAAAAATAGGCAGACTGAATATAAGGAAGTGAAATTAGAAACGTTACACGGTAAACGTATTTAACTACATTACAAGTGTTATAATTGTGAAGCGTTTAACGGTAAAAAAGTGCCTTGCAACTGGATAAGCATTGTAACAGAGTACTAAATTAAATAAATAAATAATAAATTGCTATTTCAACATGCTATTCCTAAATTGCCAATTCGTTCATTTATTAACTGTTGGATATTATTGCATAAACATGTGTATTTTTTGCCATAATTGGCATTAATATCAAGCAAATTCTATCGTAGAATAACAACTGTCAACGAAGTCGACGTGCGGGCACTTTAAGATGAGATAAAATTTAACAATTCGTTCATTTTCTAACCGTTGAATATTATTGCATTTACAAGTACTTTCTGTCATAATTTGCGACAAAATAAAGCAAATTCCACCCAACTGTCAACGAACTCGAAATGTGGCGAACTGGAAAAGTATTTAACTTCTGCCAATTCGTTCATTTTTTTAATTGTTGGCTATTATTGCATATACCGGGTGGCTACTAGCCTAGGGCCATGTGTTACGGTCGCAAAAAAGACTCACGTTACGGCGCCAATTTGTTACAGGCCAATCGAGCTTTTTCGACGAGTCGTAACTGTCTTGATGGAAAATGGCCTACAGCTTAGCTCAGAGGAGTAGGGGGAGTTCGTGAAAATCGCTTATGGGAGAAAATCTTTAGTTGTGTACAGGGCGAGTCAAAATAAGTGGGCGCCACCTTCCAAGTCCAGCTGATTGTGTAGGTCCTCGCGGAAGGCCGAGAAGCCAACAGCTCACGGGGATGGAACCTACCTTTTATTGTGCCTCTTCCTATATATATTTGAAGCTTGCAAAATGTTTACATAACATATACAGAGTACCCATAAATAAAAGAGGCCGTAAATTTTAAAACACATATAATGAAACTCGTAGTAACGACGCTACAACAACAAAAACGACAAGCAAAAAGTGATTTGATAATTCTAAAATTACAACAGCCTAATTTGAACGTTCAAACCAAAGGTAACTCGCCGCCCATGGCCTACGGTATTTAAAATCTATGAATTCTGCGTGGCCAGTGGCGTAGAGTTTACAGGAAAACACAGCATAAAGTTTCTTTTTACAAATATTTTGTGCAAATAAAAGATTTTTGACTGAAGGTCGCTCTTTTTTTGGGTTTAACAAGACAAAGTTCAATTCCGCTAAACTCTGCAAGTCGTGCGCAAGTTTGGTTTCACCACACACACAAAAACTGGTCTGTTTTACCTTAAAGTTCAGAGGAGTAGGCACATATAATGGCGATTTCCAGTTGTAGGGTCGAAAAACCATGAAGGATCGGAGAACAGCGTCCTTCGGGGCAGCGTTGAGACACGATGTAGTTGTTACGCCCCTGTAGAGGGCCGAGTTGCTTTCAACTAGATCAGATGACGTGGGGACAGAAGCGAGACTTTTTCGGGCGACGGGAACAAACCAAATTCCAGCAAAACACTTGCACGATTTATTTCCTTTTACATCACAAAGATCCGAACTAAATTCGACAGGAGCAATTATAATCTTTAATTGTCCAACACCAAGGCGTACATTTTGCTATCGCTTATGTATATATCCGACGGTTAAGTCGATTTACTTTTGCTATACAGCAAACAAAAACGGTACGGTAAAACGTAGGATAGCAAACCGCCGCGAAGAAAAAGGAACCAATATGCAACGTTACAACCGTCGGTCTCAAGGGTCTGACTGTCGCTGACGTCAAAATACAATGAAAACCTGCACCCCCTCAAAAGATTGCACCACATTCTGGAATGTTGCGCAAGACGTTCTAGAAGGAATTACCACGTATTGCAATGCAGCAAAACAAATTCTGAGAAATGTTTTCTAGCAATTCCGTCTGCACGGTGAAAAACATCGCACAAAGAAAAACCTTGAACAAATCTGGGACTCCTTTGATCGTAAATTATTTCAAGACGGGAAACACCAACAAGCTTAACGATGCTGAATTCTTCAAAGGCGCAATGTAACCAAAACTGTATCCAATATGCAAACGGCAATTTCAATAGCGTGACCAATTCTTACGAAGCGACAAACAAATTAAGAAATTGATTAATATACAGTGGGGAATTTGAAAATAACATAACACATGCTTATATCTCTTTCAATTATGAACCGATTTAGACGAAATTTGGTACAAGGATATTAGACCTAATTTCGGATGGACCTGCAGATATAGTCAAAATGGCCGACTTCTGGTTTCACCGGGAGAGCGTTCACCTTTGATTTTTTAAATGCATCGCCCAGTATATTTTATGTTTTTCGGAATCTATAACTCAAATTACATAAAACAGTGTTGCCAAATTTACATTTTTTTCAAGGAATTTTTCTGTTTTTCAAATTTATTTTTTACTGTAGAAGGCCGTGATTTGGGAAAAATTTGTTCCAGTTGATTCTAGTAACTCATATTAATACTGCTTTCATCAATTAAATCAATAAAAAATGCCCCATGAAAGCATAAAATGTGTCAAACGTGTTTTTTTAAGAAAATATCTTTTTTTAAATGGCACCTACTAAGGGCCATAATGCCATTAAATAACAAATTTAATTATCAATCTAACGATATCCATCATGTACCACTTCATCTTTGTCTAATACTGAAAAATATTTATTATTTGTAAAGTGCTTACTTTCATGTAATAAGTAACGTGCACTTATTGAAAGACATAGTACGCCAAGAAAATAAATTTTCGGATGTCATCTCTCGTATGGGGTCATATTAAGAATAAAGTTTACTCCAGACCACCCACTACTTTAGACGACTTAAGGGACAGAGTACAACGTGCATTTCAAGAAATTTCTGAAAACGAACTAAGAAACGTTATGAGGTGCACAACAGATAGGGCTAGATTAGGTGTTAGGGAAAATGGACGACAATTTGAACATATCATTGGACATTAATAATTTAAATAATTAATTGTTGTAACTTTTTATTTATTTTTTTAAATGAAATCATAAAAATCTACAG
>JABXWE010004564.1:0-34451 GCA_014611495.1 Limonius californicus | reverse complement strand
GAATTAATTAAAATTCGACGAAAATTATTATGTTATATTGTTTATTTTATTTAGCAGTCTAATATTATTTTCACAGGATATGATTTTTTGTAAACTACAGTTATATTTAAATCGGCACTGTTGGTATTCATTGGTTTATTAAACAATAACAGTGTTTTGTTGAGTACAATTGAGTGAAAAACAATTCGCAAGGGGGTTGGGAATTTAGGACACACTGCTAATATCTGCCACGCCTATTTTAATTTTTGAAAAATAAATTAATGAAGTATAGAAACACTCTCGATGTCACTGCTCAGGTAGAAAATTAATAACTTGACAATGTTAGTATCCCGGAAACCCCAATCGAAGAAGGAGTGGATTCTAAACAAATAAATAATAGGCGCCACCGACTTATAACTTACTAACATCATCCGAGGTGTAAGATGGGAAGTCGGACCCTCCAGATAGCTAATCACCTACCTTATCTCTCGTATCTCTCCTTAGGTAAACTTAGTTTTTTATAATCGTCGATAAAGAAAAGACAAGTGTTAACTAACTTCGTTTAATTTCTAATTAACACAACCCCACAAGTATAATTAAAAAAAAAACCAGTCCCAATTTTACGTAATAAAGAAATAAATAAAATTACTTTTGGGCGAAACTCAAATAACTGAAGGACTATGATTGCGCTTACCGGATCATCATAATATTAAGGTTCTAACGCAAAATCACGTTACGAGAGGCCTCCGCGAAACGAAGACCTGCGTGGTCTTAACCGACCAAAAATAGAAAAATTCAACCTGAAAACACATGCAAACGCAATGCCGTCCCACTATCGGAGCACCCTATACATAAACACGTAAAGTTGTTCCCCAATACAATAACTTTGATAATATAATAATAATTAAGGTCTATATATACTTAATTATTCCCCAACATTACAAATCCCGGACACAATCAAGTTAACGAAATGGTTTATATGTGAAAATAATGCAATCATAAATAACAAAAGTCACGTCCTCAAAAATTTTAACTTGGAATAATATTAAATTCACTTCCCTGTTGCAAGTGTAATGCCTATCTCTGCGAGCAGGTTTCAACGTGGTTATCACCAGAGCCAGCGTTTGGATCGGTCGAGGAATAACCCATCCCCGACGTTCTCGGCGATGTTTGCGTGCTTAGTTGACCTTATCAACGGAGTTCCCAACCCAGGGTATCTTGCCTAAATTAAATTACAGCGAATATCAGCATTGAAGTTTGGAACAATTTAAGACTGAACAATCTTTCTATTAATAAATTAAAAACCAGTCGCTGGAAAACTGGCCACAAAAAAAATCCGAATGATCTCTATATTGGAATACTAATTCCTGGAGTTTTTTGACTTCCTCTAAACTAGGACCCAACTCCTGTGCAATGAAGTTTTAAATCGGAAAACTAATTTCCAAATCGATAACGATTTACCAACATTTTCACTCACTTGGCACGTATATGTCCGACCAACCGTCAATACTCAAGACATCGTTCCTGGACTTGTCGTTCTAAAATTTTTCGGTTTCCCCCTCAATTTTCCGAAACTCCAAAACTATGCGATAAGTCGACCGTATCTTTCGAAATGTAAAATGCAAAACGGGTTGCTTTCAACCAGGCGCGGAATTCGTTACATATCATCCTTCAGTAGCATTCTTGTTCCGAGGGCTTGTTCTACGATTCCGGCAGCTTTGTCGTGAATCATGAACCAGATCTGTAAACTCGTTGTTAGTATATTGTCCATTATAATTGAAAAGGTGTAATAAATACGTAATCTCCATCACTTGCCAATGCTTCAAGATCTTTGCTCTTGCAACTAAATTTAACATCGCCCTTAGTCCAGGCTATCACTACTACTAGAGTTTATTACAAAAAAATGGGATCAATCTTCTGGAGAGATTTCATTTTCATCAATAAAAACTGTCAAAATAATAACTATAACATTAATATGATATCAAGTGAAATATATCTGTTCTGCTACGGCTGCTGAATCATTTGCTTCTGTCAATACGAAAGAAAAGATAGAGACATGTAATAAAATAAAATACAACTAATTTCATTATAGTGGATAAAATGGATTAAAAACGTATTTACAATTCGCAACTATTTAAAAAATACATTCTACTACATACTACTATCAGTTTAAATTAAGTTAAGTGACATCCGTCTACTTTTATTCAAATGAGGGAGGTATAAAATCGTTATGGAGTTGAAACTATCCAGACCAATTTGAATCCTTTGACAAGGTAAGAAAAAGTGTAACGCAAAGTAAATCCTGAAACTAAATCTGAACATCACAGCCAAATATGCTTTGATCGTGCTGTTCCAAGCTACACATGAAAGCTCTAGCTGTTGACCTAACTCAGTTTAAAATACAGGGTGCTTGTCTACAAATGTAGCTGCTACATTACAAAGCACCGCTAATGCTGTTAAAAACACTGCATGTTTTTTCATAACCATATAATATATCCACTGTAAAATAATGTGTTCTTGACGTAGAAAATATTTGTACGTAAATCTGTATTTTAAATAATAGTGACTGTAACCTAACATGATGAAAATTCTCTACACTTTAGCTTTAGCACTGAAGCTTTACAAGTACATAGTTTTATTTAGCCTAGCATATATTTTTTATTATGCATATTTTGATACATTTCAAACTGATGCAAAAAATATGTATGTATGTTACTCTACCGAAATCAATATTTTAGACCGGATTTTTGTTTAAATTAGTAAAATAAGATTGTTCTAAAGTAAGTCAAGGCAAGAAAACCACCATAACCTAATTATTCCACCAAGTTTCTTAAAACAGTGGAATTTTAATAAAAGTTTTACAGTGATATGCCGTAGATTCTGTTTCGTTTAAGAATGGAATTGTGTTGAACGAAAAATGTAGTAAAAAACTGACAATAAATAAAGGTCTGAACTATTTATATCATCAATTTAAAATTTCTTATTTACTTTCCTTAAACGTGCGATTAATCTAACAATGATATTTTTCCGACCATTGTTTGATGGTTGTCAACAAAATTGCTTGTTTAATTTTTTGTTTAAATTTTTCCCAATAACTTTGTAGGTGTCTACGAGTTACTTGTTTTATCTTCCTTTATATAAACGAATGTAGGGCATTTATATACGGTTATGGCCATTTAACTGGACTGCTCAATTTTGTATCAAATTGGTTCGTGATAATTATGGAGTCCACGGCATTGTTGTAAAATGATTCTTCTTCGTGAGTCAAGAGGCACATCATCCAAATACAGAGGACAATCAAAAACAACTTGAAAAGTCTTTATCAACATTTGTTCCCAAACAAACCGTTTGCGAGATAAAGGTCGATTATCTGATGCTGGATACTACGCATACATCAGCTATTAGTTTCTGTACATAAAACTTAATGTAATACCTACATTTACAATTTTTTATATTACTGTACCCTAGCGGGCCACTCTTTCTGCTACTAGTTACTTAAAAAAAGTTTTACTTTAGGTACCTTTTATTTGCCATTAATTCATACTACCGTCGCCCCTCCTCGTAACCCCTTTCGCGTTACTTCAGGGGGGTGCGGGGGTCCCTTACCTATTAGCCGTTCATGCACCTTAAACGTAACTAAGTGAAATACGATCGCCTCAGCCGGGGTTCAAACAGACGGCCGATCGGATCGCATTTCACAGAGAGCTCGACTAACAGCGCATATTCGCACTACCCCAGTCAAGGTCTTTATCTTAGGTAACAAGATTCAAAGGATTAAAACGGAAAATTAGCTGGAATATACAGTGTATTACGCAAATATTATTGTAAAACTAAGTAAACGATTGTAGAAAGCCAAACTAATAAATTATATAATAAAACGGAATCTTAAAAATAATATTTAGACGGTTACTGTTGATATTTATATCTAACAAGGGACGCCACTGATTTACTAATGGCCAACGCCGTTTAAAAGTACGCGGATCGTCCGCAGGTGTCCATTTCACGCGTCGCAGGATCAGCCAGCAGTCGCAGTATTCTTCTATGAAATTGAAACAAAGATACGTACCACACGTAATGAAATCCTCTTAAAGGGTTTAGGTGTTAGAAAACAGTAACATGAAACCGTTAGGTTAACTGGTTCGATGTATTACCAGTGTTTTTACGATGGAACGTACGAGAGCCACTTGCATCGGTGGTTATCTGCATATTGTTACGAACCCAATTTCCAAAATTCTAAATTATTATTATTGCTTCATAACTGTTGTAATGTGATTTCAATTGCATACGCATTTATGTTGCAAGCAATGAGGTCATTTTAACTCAGCAAAATTAAAGTACATTAGAATATTACATTAGGCAATGTGAAATAAGTAATACGCTTGATAAGGGAAATGAAGTAACCAGGTCATCGCTTACGGGTGCAAAAGGGAATTTCTAAAAAGGACGCTCGAGTGATGAGGGAGTAGTAGTGACAGTCAGTGCATTGGCAGTTGCCAATAAGCGATTAAGAAAAGAAAATATCCCACCCCAGCAATGGCCTTAGACCTATTCATATTTTTGTAAGTAGTTTAGCATAATATTTTAGAATAAGTTATAATTGTTTTGTAGCGCATAGTAAATGAATAAAACCAATCATTTTATACAAGGGTAGTTGTTTCTCTGCGATCCTGGCGATAAGGACAAAGGGCTCCTTATCAGTTACGACCTTAAACGTAACGTTGCTTTCCGGTAAATTGATTTTTTTGTGGCTGTCGGGTAGGTTTACGTCTGTGGGAATTATGAAACTATTTTATTACAATATTACAATTTACTTTCGGATTAGACCGCGTGGTCATTTGAAATTACACCCAGCATTATCAGGTAAGGCCCGACCTGTAACGTGTCTGCCTTTACAAGCATTTGCTCTAGAAGTTTGTGGAATATTTGTTCGTAGACCCTGCCTGCCTAAACAGGGCCGTGTGCTTATATTATTCAAACCTTAGGGCGGACAAGCATTTGATATTGATGTATTTACCAGGACAATAATACTTCATCGGCTTATGCCTGTTAGCTATTGGTGAACCCATACAAACTAACGTTTCGCAAGACATTGCAGTTTGCATCTTGAGAGTGAATAGGACACTGAACTCAAATTCGGGAAGTGGAGGTATTTAAACCTTTTTGAGCCAGTCGGGCAGAACGACGGAGTTCTGGTTGGCTGTCACCGTTGGGCAAAGACGGATCCGGTGGAGCGTGATCGTCGATGATGCTTAGGAGTTCTTCGAGAATAAACTACTGAAGTCTAAGTTTTACTGAGTCTTAAACCATCCGCCCTGTTTATGTTGTTAGATTGTTTCTCAATTTCAATTGCTTCACGTATCATACGAGGGAAGTAATGAGGTGCCCTGGCGAATACCCGAGCATTGTCAAATGCTTGTCCATCCCAAGGTTTAAATAATCTAATCACATGGCCCTGTTTCGGCAGGCTGGGCCTAAGAACAAATATTGCTCAAACTTCTAGAGCAAATGCTTGTGAAGGCAGACAAGCTACAGGTCGGGCCTTACTTGATAATGCTGGGTGTAGTTCCCAAGTGACAACGCGGTCTAATCCGAAAGTAAATTGTAATATTGACAGTTCGAGAAAGCGGGAAAGCCTCAAGGAATATATTTTATTTTATTACTAACTAACTATGATATGCAACTCACATTGTTACATTAAAAATATTAAGTTTAGAACTGTTTAAAGAAACTCTGTGAACCAACACTTCTGGAATAATATTTATTACGGCTTGCGCTTCTATCATTAATAGCCTTCACGTCCCACATTGTTTTTCCTCAGCGATAAAAACACGGGGGACCTACTGTTGTCGAATCAGAATGAGAGAAACTTCAGCGAAGATTTTTTTAGCAGGTTGCAGCACAAAATGTTTATATGGCACTTGCTAATGCTGGGGAATCGAACATAAGTCATAATCGCCGTTTTGATGACAAAGCGAGCGCTTCGCCAACTGAGCTGCCACTACACTGAACTTCTCCAGAATAGTATAATTTGTGACGCCTAGTTAATCGACGGCGACAATAAAGTAGTTTTACACACTACAAGCTATCGAAGCATCAAATTTCTAAGCAAGGTCCAGGTATCAAGGACAAGGGTTCGACTAGCTGCAGTCGAAGAAGGGTGGTTCGATCTAAGCCTAGGCGCCACCTGTTTAAAAAAAAAACCTTTCCTCCTCGAAGATAACTTTGGGTAAACAGGAACCTTCCTGGATGCGAACTTACCTTGCTTGGTAATACTAACCTTATTTTTCAAGACAGAATAAAACACAATCGTAATTGACAGATTTCCAAAATATAATAATCGAGTAAAATAATTAATCAATATAAGCAAAAGTATATACAGATCTGGACAAATCAATTTGCCACTAATGAATGAAGCATGAAAAAAAATCAGGATCACAACCCCCAAGTTGCATATATGTACATAAATTTATATTCATTAACAAAATGAACGGACCACAGTACGTTACTTTCTCTGATTTAATTTTTATACAGAGCTGAACCAAAATTTCTAGGGAAAACAATAATGATCAAGTTTAAACTTAGGAAGCAATAATCCACTTCTAAAAATATCAACCAAACCACCGAATTCCCGTCTAGTATCTACGGTATCGCGAGGCCTCGTATACGCAATAACTAGATTAATTACCCAAAATTAATGGTATATGCGCACGGATAATTATAAACTTACGCAAAATTTCCCCTTTCTTATGAACTTTAAATTAGAAATTTAATCTCGTAATCTGCAGACCATTTAACAAGTTCTCAGAGTACATAAAGTTATTATAATATGAACAAGAATTTTCCAAATAAAATATTGAACTTAATAAAAAAATAGTCGAGTATTTATTATATTTCAACATACATATGCCTACGCAAATAAAGCAAGTTATAGTTATTCGTCTTCTGATGATTCTCGAAATTTCGTGGAATTATCAACCCAACGCATGAAAGTTAAAAATTTGGCTAACAGACCTTGAACGTAGATTGTCCTCACACAATGGCTCGCTTCACACACCTGCTACTCAACCCATGCAACGCCGATAAAGATGTCCCTGCACTGGAATTATCGGTCTCGCGCATTTTCCCACGTCGTTTTAAATTCGAATCAGTTTCCGGATGTTTCCACTCTTCCGGCTGCTGTTTGATGCCTAAATAAATTCAACTGTCCTAGAAAAGAAAAAAGTGGAATAAGGACCTTCCTAAGCTTACCATACGATGTTAAATTGGCAGAAGAAAAACTCTCCAAGAGTGCACTATATTAGGATTTCTCCCGGGGGAAATTTACTATCACTCTACCGTGTTTAAGTTTCCCCTAATCACTTGAAAATTCACAAATTGGAAGATCTTCCGAGTCGTAACGAAGTTAATAAAATTCAAGTCTGCACTCCTTGAGAATTGAATACGTTCTCCCTTAATCCTACTTCCGCAGTTCGAGAATCGAAAGTTCACGATCGATGCGCAGAACTCAATATAAGAACAAATTTTTGAATTCGAAAACCCGAATTATGCCGTCCAAACCGCTGTAATGGGAATACACTTTTGATGTACACTATGCGTCAGAAATCACACGTTACAAATTATATTAAGTAATTTAATAAAATCTATTTCTACAGTGTTGATTTAAGTACTCCGCCACACATTATTTCCAGAACTGATATCAAATGTTCCCTGAAATATACATTGTTAGATACTATTAGCACAAGTGCTACTTTCAATCCGCAACTTTTGACTTACCCTGTATTGCTCCAAGTTCTGAAATTCGATTTACCAGTAGTATTATATTATATTATATACTTCAATTAGATACTTCTACGGGGAGTATTGTATGTCTTATATAAAATATTCACTGCGTTACTAATAACATCGTTCTAATTTGGCCAAAAGTACTAGCAACAAATCTGCTTAAGTAAGTATTGTTACCATCTTTGGGCAATTTATTCGAAGATTAGCTTATGCAGGAAGCTGTTACTTAGGTATATGCAATTTAATTGATAGCGTAGCTGTATCCTGAAGAAAAATTATATTTTGAAGAAATCGCTGGTACATTTAAGCTACATTGTTAACTTTGTGAAATATATAGGACTACCAATATCAGAGAAAAAATAACACATATTTTCTACAGAAAAAATGATAGCAGGTGTTTCATTTTAAAGTGGATTGTGTTATTGCCCTATAATATAGAAGTTTCCAAATTGATTATATGTATAACATTGCCCTGTGTCTAGTTATATACTGATTAAATGTTAAAAGTGTACTTACCTACATTGAAAAAATGAATTATTGATTTGCAATATTTTTATTTATTCTAGGAGCAATGGTTCTTCAATCGTGGGTTTTGCCGAATTAGACAGAGTGCTGCTATATTTTACTGTTTGTTTTAAGCAGATGTCGACGTCTGTAACTTGCTTATGGATATGTAGTCAAGTAACCCTTTATGTTTGAGTTTACACTAATCGAGCATCAAAGCAACGTTACGTCAACTTTAGATTTGCGCTATACACATATTTATTTTACTACCGCATAAGAAAGAAATTTTAGTGGTAAATAAGCCAAGTTAAACGTTCTTATGCATGTAAAGGTATATTAAACACAAAATTTTCAAAAATATTTAAATAATCTGCAAGACGAGTTTCATTAATAAGTAAAAAACAATTTGTTAGGTGTTTGGCGCCTCGAAGACGCTATTATAAAATATCTTGAAATGCCTTCCACCGTTCTCAAGAAATGTTTTTTGAATATAACAAAATTGAAGCTCCCCATTTTTACAAATGATATCTTCTCAAAAACACTTTTCCTTATTTCCTTATTTTGGAAAATCGTTGTATGAAGAAAACGTGTATAATATTTGTTGTGAGTGCCGGATATACATGAAGACAAATTACTTGATAAATTTTCGTTGTTTATCAGAATGCCAAATTCCAGAAGGAAGTGGTTCTTAAGATAAGAAGCTTTACACACATGCTCTCTCTCATACACACAAATACACACAGACCGTCTTCTTGTAAAAATCGCTTCCTAGAGGTTCAGAATTCATATTTCTGTCATAATCGCAAAAACTAAAATTTCCACGATCACAAAACGTTCCCGTACTGGGTATGGAAAAGTAACTATCCAATATCTTCATTGGTAATGACATTATAGCATCTTACACTTTATATACATTATTCGTATAAACTGCTAAAATAGTTACGTAGCACAAGTTTGTTTTATTAACATTAAAGCAACCAAACTCTAATCAACCTAATTAAAGTTTACAAATTGTGCGTGGTTGTAACGATAATTCTACAGATATAGTTATTTATCAGATAATATAGGGAACATTATTCTCCTTTCCCCTACATAAACACATTGCTTTGCTATTATTAATAATAGTTAGAATGTCACTGGATCTAACAGCGGAAAGGGCTCAGCCACTACCTGGAAGCAATCGGTGTCGCAAATGATTAACATATCCCACAATTCGTTAATTAATCTATAGCATTAGAATAGAACTCGATGTAATTGCTTCTAGTGCGGTAGAAACTCGAACATAGCGGAAATACGTCCATCAGTTAAGCTCAGGAGTTCCCACATTTGTTTACATTACAATTCGATACTGAGGTTGTACGGGAAAAGGATAGACACAAAACGTGTTGTTCTCCTTGGAACTACATACTACCTACATTAACTAAGCGGAATTACACTTAACGTTTAATCAGACAGTGTACTTTAATTATAATACGTACACACCACGTGAAACTGGTATAATATGTTGTTTAGCTCAAAGTATCGAAACAAGTGTGCAGAAGACATACACATAATATCACGTTAAATGCTTTCAATAATGAAAGTAAATATCGTAGTTTTTCTCTCCGCAATGTCACATTTCTTTGAGTAATACATTACCCGTAGAAAGCTACTTTTACTTAAATAAGGGATGTGGGGTATTTGCAACTTTGACGACAGATGCTTGGTATACGTTCCTGGCGTTTTATGGCTGCAAAATTTGATACAAACATAGAAATAGATGGATCTTAACTTTGACCATGCAGAATAAACGTGTAAGCGTAGCTAAATGACAACTAAACAAGTATATTTAAAAATAAAAAGTAACAGTAAGACCAAATTTTTATCCTGGTAAGTTTGTCCTACATCATGATGGTGTTTTCTGCCAACGATGTTCTAGCAAATATCTATCGTAGTAATGAAACATTCCTTATGTTCGCTAGATTCTTCTTTTTGTAATTATTTCTCTTGTTCTACTGAACAATAGTTGTGTGAATGTAAGTAACAGTTGTTTTGAAACTAAGTTACGGGTTTAGGATACCGCCAGAAAAGTCGTAAGTAGTTTCCAGGCATGAATTTCTGGAAATGGTTCTGTAGTTAGAAACAAGATGAAATTCATGTACAGCAAACAGCGAAATTATTATAAGCGAAACAATTAACAATATTTACAAGTACGATGGTTGACATGACTAGTAAAGCAAGCTGGTCCTAAAAATAAAATGTATCTGCTACTGTTTTTTCTCTAAGCAGTGGAAGATCGGTTGTTGTTTCATCATGCAAACACAAAGCCATTAGAAATTGCAGAAATATACACTTCATCAACGAAAATAAGAATTATAATTATTTGCTCGTTATAAGCCTTTCACCTGTAATTTATGAAATTACTCTAACAATAATACTGTAGGATTAAATAATGTGAGCATTTCATTTGTGTGCTGTCTTGTTTTTGTGTGTTATTACATTATTCTGTATTTTCAGTTATTTATCTGCCTCCCAAGCAACGTATTAATTTATTCGTTTAAATTTATACCCTTGAATACTATGGTTAAATCGATTAGACATAAATACCGGCTTGTTTAGCAGGTTCTCTAATATTTGACGAATTGACGATAAACCTTGTTTAGTAATACCAGTAGGTATAACAGAAGCAATTGTCTGTTGTGTTGTTAAAATATAAGTAAAATTGAAGCAGTGAAAATAACTAGGAAAGACATCCTTCGTCATAGTATGTTGGATAATGTGTAAAATAAGAGATATTATAGAATTATAGTTCAGTCAGTAAGTTTAATTTGCGATAATAAAAATATACATAGTGTTCTTCTAATAGGGACTAGAGATATACAGGGTGATTCATTAGCCTCTTTACAACATTTTAGTAATGAAAACTAGATGTAATTTTAGGAAGAAATGTTCATATGCATGTAGGTTCTATCTTTCTCTGTTAAGAAGTTATAGGGTTTTTAAAATAATTATTTTTTGAACACTAATGAGTAATCATATTATAAGAAAATCAAAAACAGTTATTGTAACAAACAGAAAGCAACATGAAAACTACAGTAACTGTACAAAAATTAGTCCATTCTCCTGAATACAGAACTGGCAACGATGAACTAAACCCTCTTGCACGCATACTAAATTCATATTATTTCTAATATGGGTTTCAGCATCTCGAATCCTCTGCAATAATTGATGACGATCACTTATTTCCACGGTATGAACAAGTTGCTTGAAGTGACCCCATAAATAAAAAATGAGTATGCAGCCATTCGGTCATTTGTCCTCCTCGGTGAGACGGAGCCCCGTCTTGATGATACCACATATTTTGTATAAAGTGGAGTGGAACGTTTTCCAGAAGATAAAAATGTAGTGCTCAAAAAGTTATGGTATCTCTCTGCATTTACAGTTCCATCAAATACATTTACAAGGTGTACTGTTAATTTACTGTTCAAAGAGATAATTATTTTAAAAACCCCATGACTTCTTAACAAATAAAGATAGAACCTACATTCATATGAACATTTCTTCATGAAATTTCATCTAGTTTTTATTGCCAAAGTTTCTAAAGAGGCTAATGAATCACCCTGTAATACCCAATAATATTGGGTATGAAGAGTTATACAGGGTGTCCCAAAACTCCTGGGACAAAGAGCTACCACGTATTCTAGAGGTCAAAAGAAGTCGATTGGACCCAACTTTGTCATATACCAAAATGTACCGTTTGCCCGTGAGAGGAGTTCAAAGTTTACTTAAAAAATCACATTTTTGTATGCTGTTCAGAAACGTGTGAACCAATTTTAATGAAATTTGGTACCTGGGCACTTCAAAGGAAGCCACTACTTTCAGTAAGAAAGAAAGAAACCCAAAGAAAATTGGAGAAGGGTTAAAACCACCCCCACCCCCTGATAAATTTGTTCAGAATTTTTTTAAGGATGATGATACGATTCTATGTTTTTTTTAAGGTGAAGACTTATTCATTAGCTTCATTTTTTGACTCTTGTAAAAACTCCGTAATTCGTATAGTTTCGAAGAAAAAAAATGTTTACTCAAACACTGATAACCGATATTATTATTGCAGGTTTAATTGTATTACAAAATTTAGTTGGCGGTAGACACAAAAATAAAACAAAGGTGATAATTTTGATAGGAAACAAATTCATAATCATCTCAGTTGATTGTTGACAGTAAACTTTTCAATAATTGTTCACTGTTTGTTGCTTTTGTATTCTTTTTTGTTATTGTAACCATCGTTGCTGCTTTAATTGTTGTTGTTGTTGCTGCTGTTATTTTTGCCGCTATCAAATATAGATTTCCCTTTCAACGAGCAGACCGACATGTTATTAGTTCTTGGATACTGTCAAGGTAACTGCCGCGAGAGTGTCCGCGTGTATCAAGAGAGATATCCAAATCGAAGAATTCCAAATCACAAAACTGTTGCTCGTATCGAATGTCGTCTTCGAGAAACAGGAAGTGTGCAGCCCGCCAGATTTAACACTGGAAGACCTCGACAAGCTCGAATACCCATTGTGGAAGAAGCAGTTCTTCAAAGGATTGATAACAATCCTGAGATCAGTACCAGAATATTGCAACGTGAAACTGGGATTCCAACAAGCATTGTAAGTCGGATCTTGGCTGATCAATTAATTCGTCCTTTTCACATCCAGCCAGTTCAAGAATTATTGCCACTTGACCATGAATCACGTTCAAATTTTGCAGACATTATTCGGGAGCGCAGAGTAGTCGACGATGGATTCCACACTAATATCTTGTTTACTGATGAGTCTTGTTTTACGCGTCGTGGCATGACAAACCTACCCAATGAACATATTTATGCAGATGAAAATCCACATGCTGTTAAAGCTAGACATTATCAACGAGAATTTAAAATTAATGTCTGGGTCGGAATTATCGACAATTTTTTGGTTGGACCGTTCCGATTGCCTGATCGTCTGGATGGCGCTAGTTACCTTCTTTTTCTCCAAGAAACTTTGCCAGAATTATTAGAAGACTTGCCCCTTAATTTGCGTCAAAACATGTTTTTCATGCACGACGGTGCACCACCTCATTTTGCACGTGCCGTAAGAGAATATCTAAATGAACAATTTGCTGGTAGATGGATTGGTAGGGGACAAGAAGCACCCATTCAATGGCCACCGCGGTCTCCAGATTTAAATCCTTGTGACTTCTTCATATGGGGAGCGTTAAAAACAAAAGTATACGAGGTACAAATTAATAATGCTGAACAACTGTGGGACAGAATTCAAAATGGTGTAAACGCACTACGAGAAAACGACGATGTTTTAAGAAGGGTGCATTTCAATTTTTTACGTCGTGTTGACCTCTCATCAATGAAGGTGGAGGTCACATTGAACATTTGTTGTAAAAAAGTTTTATTTTTGTGTCTACGGCCAACTAAATTTTGTAATACAATTAAACCTGCAATAATAATATCGGTTATCAGTGTTTGAGTAAACATTTTTTTTCTTCGAAACTATACGAAATACGGAGGTTTTACAAGAGTCAAAAAATGAAGCTAATGAATAAGTCTTCACCTTAAAAAAAACATAGAATCGTATCAACATCCAAAAAAAAATTCTGAACAAATTTATCAGGGGGTGGGGGTGGTTTTAACCCTTCTCCAATTTTCTTTGGGTTTCTTTCGTTACTGAAAGTAGTGGCTTCCTTTGAAGTGCCCAGGTACCAAATTTCATTAAAATTGGTTCACACGTTTCTGAACAGCATACAAAAATGTGAAGTAAACTTTGAACTCCTCTCACGGGCAAACGGTACATTTTGGTATATGACAAAGTTGGATCCAATCGACTTCTTTTGACCTCTAGAATACGTGGTAGCTCTATATCCCAGGAGTTTTGGGATACCCTGTATACAGTCGTAGTTGAGTCCAATATTTTAGCAGTAAACATCTAATTTTATTCTAATGACAAGGGGCAGACTACAGTAATAACTGTAAGATAAAATATTCTCACCTAAGGTACGCCTTTATTTTGCGTACTGAACCAATTAGTTTCAATATATTTGCGAAAAATATGCCCAGGATTTGTAATTCCTAAGTGAAACGTCATAAATTTTAAATTAAGTGATTCATTATGTTTGTATCATTGTGCTTATACAAAGTTCACAAAAAACACAACATTTGGAGGTATAATTAGAAAATAAACCCTACTTCATCTGAATTCCGAAGACATTAACATTGTTTCGTTTGTACATTGAACGAAAATTTGAATTTGGGTCGGTTCATTGTCAGAGGGCATAATCTTACAGATTCTTGTAAATGTTTTAGTCAATCAGTTGCATGATAAGAAACTACTTTGCCACATCGCACATAGCTACACAAAGGCTAAATTTTTTGAAGCAAATTGTTCATAATCATATAATAAGTGAAGGTTAGTGACCAGCAAACTTTCCCTGCTTAGACGTTTTAGTGTTTGCGTATCTACAAAAACATAATACTGATTACACCGATTTATTCCAACTCAAAACTGAAGGGCAGAATTATACAAATATGTGTCATTCCCCCCCCCCCCTTCTGCCGAACTTTTTTTGATAATATGTATATACTCTTAATATTATGTCACTTCCAACAACAGCAATGTTGTAGTTTTTAGAAAAAAACTTGTATCGTTCATGAAGATTAGGAAGAACGACTCTTCCTAGAACCACAAGTTACTACCTGAAACAATAATTCGCTAGAAATTTTACAATACAATAAAAGATGTACTGGGTATACAGAACTGCATTGATTTCCTTTCCTTTAAATAAAAAACAGCAAATTTTGATAAATTCTACTACAACTCCAAGAAAATATTAAACCTGACAGTAAAGACAGAAACCATGAGAACCCAACTATAATTTTTATTTTGTCCTTCTCATATCAAAGGCGGAGGGGGGGAGAGTATCAAATCATCGAAATTTCGAGAATCTTGTGGCGTTATTACCCTTGCGCGAGGATATTAAAATTAAATTTAGGTGTTACTGATAGATTTACGTTAATTATGTGCAGTGTTGTTTTAGGATTGTTTTTTTTTGCAACTCAACCCTTAAGAAGTACTTGTAGACGAATCAGTGATAGTTTATATGAATATCTTCTTTCACACGCTATTGTAAAAATATACAGTATAGTCCACTTATAATGCTTGCTTGTAATGGACTTTCCGTTGTAATGGACCAATTTACCAAAGTCCCTACTACAGAATCATTTAACCCTTAACTGGCGACGTCAGATTTTAGTCACGGTCATCAAAACCCCTTCTCTTCTTTCTCAGAGTGCTTTATCTTTTACGAGACGTAGCGATCTTCTCTCCTATGCCTGTGTTGCGCGTTTTTAGAGTGTCACAGAAATAGAAGACCTACAGTTTAACGTGGGCTCCGAACCACAGGAAGTTTAAACACTTCTACTCCAGAGAAGATTTACTAGGAAGAATACCTCGCTGGTTTGCCATTACCTTGTGAGGGAGAACGGCCGTTAAAAATCCGATGTTCCGGTAGTAGAGCTTATCAATCTTAGCAGGACGCGTGATGTTTTGCAGTTCGCAACAAGGTGTTAATGACGCACGTACTACAAAATCAGTAAATAGGCGGCTCCAGTCCGGCGGCATCCAGTTGTTTACAAGGCAAACTTGTGATGTTTTTTGTTTTGCACTCGTACCAGGTCGTATCACTTAAAGCTATATTCTGCAATCATTAATAAGTAATATGCAGCAGCAGCAACAACTCCGACAACCGTGGTCTTGTATATGTTGGCGGAACGGTTCGCGTGTTACTCGTTACCGCCACAATTCCTCTTCAATGAACAGTTGCCGATTCCTGAAAAGATCCAAGACGCGTGTGCACGACATTGGGTACCACTATTGCGGATGTTCGCAGAAAACCACCCCGAGTGGGTTACCAAGCACCTGTGCACGTACCCACCTCGACTGGAAGCAGGGAAATCTCTGTCGGAGCGGACTATACCTGAGACGGTACACCACCCTTCCTGTTCGGGATCTAAGCGCCCTCCAAGACGATCAAAACCTGTGGCTGCTTCCGGACAACTGTGACGCACTTAAACAAAGTTTGCCACCAGCCTGTAAACCTCA
Organism: Limonius californicus; assembly: GCA_014611495.1. NCBI lineage: Eukaryota > Metazoa > Arthropoda > Insecta > Coleoptera > Elateridae > Limonius > Limonius californicus. The sequence continues at coordinate 18,075 of JABXWE010004564.1, read as the reverse complement.
ATGTTTTTCGCACTTTTTGGATACTTGTGTTTGTGCTGTAAACAATGTCATTGTACTGTATAACCAATTGTCATATCTATTACGGATGTTCACAATACAACCTTCTGTAAAACAGGTCATTCTACTACTATTGTATAACCACTACTTGTCAATTGCTATTATGAATGTTCAAACTACAACTTTCTCAATATTCTTGTATGTTACTGGTGTACTGCTTTACAATAAAACATTACTACTCGCTCATACTATTTCTTTTTATTTTCATCTTTGTCCGATACATAGGTAAATCACAAAACATAACCTCATGTACAGTGACTAGCATTAATTTTTACAAATTCATCAGCGTTCTTATAATATTCTGCATATTCCAAAAGTCAATTTGTTAATGTTATTACGCAGTTGTGACGACACGGGACGGCGGTGGCGATGATGGGTATAATCGCTTGTACAGTTTTTCTCCAGCCATTTTGTTTTTCTTTTTTACTGCTGCTTCTGCTGCTAACCACACCACGCCTCGGTAACAACTAAACTCTACCAACTAATCGCATGTCATCTGATAGGGGAATAGCTGCGCATGACTCTTAGGTAACAGCTTACAGCTGATATCTGTATCTTCTAGCGGCTCGCAAGCTATCCGGCGCGGGGAGCAGGGATAGCAGCCAGTTGACCTCAAATAGCTTCCCGCCGACATTCGAAATCTTATAGCTGCTGCAACCCACACACCCAAACAACTTGCTCTCTCTCTCTCTCTCGCTCGCTCCTCCACATATACCACTTACTACACCATCTACACGATAAGCCCCGATAGCCTAGCAGTTAAGGTCTTGGACTCGCAACGGAGAGGTTCACGGATCCAACCCAACGTATTTAAAAAAAAGTACGGCGGGTTGCACACTTACCCATTATTCATCGCTACTTCGAGGACCAACACCCACTTCTTCTTCTACAACCACTTTCTGGTCATTGATGTTATCCCCACCACTACCACCTCTCTTTAACAACTAATTCTTCCACTTGGATTTTGATCTCTGCTCGAAGAAGCCCTTCACATATGCTTTCCGAAGTACTTCTTTCTCGCACAATGCGCCATCCGAGGGACCTCTATCTCTCGCACTCATTACAAACACCCCCCAAAAAGTCCGTAACAGGTTGCAAATTTAACATAGTATTTCTCATAAGAGCCCTGGTCTAGAACCGGAAAATACATATCTACTTCCGGTGCCGAAATTGAACCCAGGACCTTCAGCGTAGGAGTCTAACGCGCTAATCCCTAGCGCATGGCCGCCTCATCAAGACCCCAATGGTTTTAAATTAATTATTTAATATTTAGAATGAAAAAAATTACTAATTAAGTAAAATTCCTTACTATAGTCATATATGAGCTAAATATACAGTAGGCATTCCATGTATTTATTTCCAATAACAAGTAATACAAGGGTAAATAAAAAGTTACACTTAACAAGATATTCCACACATAGTTATAGTTATTTTAAAAATTAAACAAAATTTATCTTTTTGGATCTAAATATCACTCATAACATCTTCTTCTTTCACTTGTCCTTCTGCCCATTATTAGGCGTCGGATTGTGGGTCTGATTTCTCTTCCACCCATCTCTTCCAATCTTTCCTATTCTCTACTAGTGTTTTCGTTTCTGCTAGTGTTTTCTCCTTTGATCTTCCGATGTCTACTATTTGGTCTAACCAGCCCCTTCTTGGTCTCCCTCTTCTGCACACATAACTAAAACATTTAAACTCTATGGAATAAGAAACTGTAAATTCAAAATGGAAAAATAAAAATTTTTTTAGTGAAATCACAAAGTCCCAATAATACGAAAAATTATGTTTGGCAGTCTTTACAAACATGCACTCTGCAAGTGTCACACATTGGTCTGCTGCAGGTAGCACAAATATCTTTAGTTTTTTATCATAGGATCTTGATCATATTTGACATCATCATTTTGTTGTAAATTTTCTTCTGTCGTAATGGGTTTTTCTAAAATTCTGGTAATTGCCAACCGTCTGTTCAAATGTGGTTCTACCAGTTGGCGAGCTAAGTTCTTTATAAATATTGTCCTTCTGGTCTTAGGGGATTGAGCATATGAACCGTACAAAACAAAAGCATTAACACTAACAATATTGAGTACGGCGTAACAAATTGCCAAAGGCCACCTTCAAGTTCTTCTATTAGTGGAATATGTCGAACATTTCATATCCAACGTATCTACTTCACCCTTCGTTGAATTATATAATGCAATTATCTCTGGTTTTGCCGTATCTGGATCAACACTTTTAGTATGTTGCATTGAAGAAACGAGGACAACCGCCTTGTTCTTTTTTGGGACATACGATACCATTGTGCACTCTCTAGTGAATCCATATAAACTACTTCCTTCGGCTCTAATATTAGCTGGTAGAAATTGCGACGGGATTTCGTTTTTATTCTTTTTGGGTGTTCCCACATATATTAGGCCTCTTTTTCGCAGTTCTTCCACAATTTCTATAGATCAGAACCAATAGTCGGCTGTTACATTTCTGTTTGTATTGACCATTGGCTAAGTAAGCCGCAGTACAGACTGCGAAGGCACTGAAAATATCTTCTTTTCGTCGGTTGATAACGGCTTTCCATCACTGCCTTTTCCGGAATATAAGTATGCGTTGAAAAAGTAATTTGTGCGAGCATCTGTGAGAATCATTATCTTCAAACCATATTTATTTGGTTTATTGGGCATGCAAACACGAAACTTACAACGCCCTCTGAAGCCGACTAGCATTTCGTCAATGCACGTTGTTTCTCCAAGAGAATATGAACTTTGACAGTTTCTAACAAATTCATTGAATACAAAAGAAATGACCGCAGAAGGTTCTTCTTTTTTCCTATCGTCTGCATTGTCAAAACGTAAGCAGGCCAAAATAAGGAGAACTCGCACTTTTAAATATGTCTCGTCCAGTTCCATCAGTAGCGAACAAACACTGTAAATCTTCATGATTTGATTTCAATACCGCACTGCAATACAAAATACCGAAGAAAGCTTCAAAGTCTATCGAATCGAAATCGGTCAGTTCGGGCTGCATATACGTATTCTGCAGACGCACAAGGGATGGTGTATCGCTTCGGTTTTTTAAGATTAATCCGACCAATAAGAAGGCTAGTAAAGTGCAGATGTAGTGTATCCTAATACGTCTGCAGTTTACATCGATTGTCTAATTGTCGATCAACTCGTAAAGTGCAGATGTATATGATAGCACGTCTGCAGTTTATTACTGTTTGTAAAATGTAAATGTATTTGCAATATAAAATCTAATTTTCTGAACAAATAAATATGATGTAATCGTAACTAAAACAGATCTACTCTTAAATAAATACAAAAATACCCTATAAATATTACTGTTCTCCACGAAAAATCACTCTTGAACTCACTTCTTAAATTAATAAACAAATAATAACACAACTCTTGTTCATACGTAATCTAATTTTTTAAACAAATAAACATAATGTAATCGCAACTAAAACAGACCTGCTCTTATGTAAATGTAAAAATAGAAATAATAATGTTCTCCGGAAAAATCACTATTTCCTAAATTTATTACCACCTAGACCAATGTTATTCTCTACACAATGTTGCAGTTTGTGGGGTGGTCTTTTTTGCTGTTTTCTGCTAGATTTTCCAGATTTTCGTTCAGCTAACGATGCTCTTCTACCTGTCATTGCAACTTTTCGTCTTGATATTGATGTCGGCTGAACGGGTATTTTTTTCCCTTTTCTTAATACCATCTGCTTCTTATTTTTAGATGAAATTCCTGTATATTTAAAAGCACAATGCAAGCCTGATATCAACGACTTATTTGATTTGGCATACTTGTTACAGTTGTCCAAGTATTTTATTATAGCGGGTCCAAAAGATTGAGGGTCATTTTCAAGTCTCGACATTATTTTTGCTGATCTTGTTGGCTTTGGAAGGAAGAAAGATTGCAAGAAGAAATGTTCTGATTTGAGGGCCTTGCAATAGCTCCAACAATTTTCAGTGTATCAAAGGTAGATGAATTTGCAGATTTTCCCAATGCAATTTCATAAAGGATATGCTTGGAGTGGAGCGATAAGATATTAGTTGCTGTAAATACATTATATTTTTTGGCAACAGCACCTTGATGCTTGCAATGGTGGCCATTATAGCCAACTGGACATGAACATTTGAAAACAAACATATCTACGTCGTAAAAAATATCTGGATCTCTCGAGCTGTTAACTATAAAATCCATGTTTCCAAGACTGATTATATTATAGACTTCATTATCTCTTTCAACAGGAAAATACTTTTTTGCAACAGCTTTAGAAACTCTGTTAAAGATTAGGTCCATAATACGCTCTGTAAAGTAGGACTCAAAACTAGTGATTATAAAATCTGTCAGTTGGGTTAAGTTAAATGCTTTTGTTTTTATTTATATACAGTAAGCACCACATCTCAATCCGATCAATTATATGCTCCACATAATCAGCGAAATTCTGATACATTTTTCGTAAAATTTTATAAGAGCTGTTTCAGCATCTCCGATATTTTTTGACATTCAAATATCTTTAAATAGCCTATAATGAAGTTGACCATCTTCTTTCAAAATTCCATATTTGGCCGTAGTGACCCATTTCCAACAGGATTTTAAAACATGAAAAATACACAACAATATATTTGCATTAGGCTAAACTGTCTGAAGTGCTTTTCTCTCGCCGAGATCGTCATCAGTTAGAATTACTGAAGGTGTAATTTTCACTGGAAGAATTTCATACAGCGACTTAACAGCTGCCAGAAAGACGTCTAATTTTTGACTGTTTGTCAAAATGCACCCAATAGGCAATCCGCCTGCAGGCGACTCTGTTACAAAAAAGTATACCTTGTGGTTTTCTACGTCGCAGTTGCCTGATGAATCCACGAAAATTTGTTTGTGGTAATAATCTTGCTACGCGCTGCATAATAGGCGAACATACCATAAAATGGGTTGTATAGAAACAACTCGCGACATTAGCAGGTTTATATCTTTCATTCGAATGTGTTTAATGAAAATGTAATTATTGGAAAAGTGCGGTCCCGCACAGTAGAATACATTACGTAACTAATATTTTGCCCAAAAAAATCAGTTTTCACCATATAAATTATTATATTGTTTGTTTCTATTCAACTTCGATGTGGGGTCAATAGAAACACCCATTGATTTCCCGCATATTTTACGTTTACAAGGTATGTAGGTGACTAGAAACAATAAAAATGTTTTTAAATCATATTAGAATTCATTTTTTTTAAATAACCACTTAAATTAGCAGGAATATAGGTTAGGAAGTAATAAATGAATAAGTATATGTATATATTAAAAAGTTTAACATGGCAAATAGGTAGAACACCAAAAATGTTGTGGTTTTAATTTAAAACATTTTGATTCATGTCAAATGTCAAAAAGCCCCTTCTGCGACCTTTAGCATTGTCTTTTTCTAACTGCTCTTTTGGGGCCAGTTTTACTACAACTTGCTCATAAGAAAATACACTGACATCGGGAACTTCTGGAAATGCATAAACATATCCTGAAGTCTGACGACTTCATAAGAATGGTTCTTCAAACTCCTTGTAATTTTCATCTAATTGGGCCATTTCCAATAAAATATTTGTACTTATTGGATTTCGCGGATTTTTCTACCACAAAGGCAACAAGTAACCACATTGATTTTTCAATTTCCTCATTTTTAATTGGCGAAACGTTAGTAAAAAACCTCCCATGCATGTATACTTCAAGTTGATTTTCATCACTGGTAGACTTTTCTATGAGCAATATATCATTTTTTTCTTGATAACGTTCTTCTACTTTTTGTTGGCCCCCGTCTTCTACTTCTTCTTGAATTTCATCACTTTCTTCCTAAAAATCTACTGGACCCATACTGCTATCGCTGTCATGGAGTGACACATGATCCTCTACTTCATTCTCACTTGCATCAGAAAAATCGGCCCCTGTAAGACTTTCCCTTGCAAGTACCTCAACTTTTTTGCTTCTCTTTTTCTGAGTGCCACTGCACACTGGTACTAGCATTTCCATATCGCAATTCGTTTAATAGTGATATAACGGAGTTATTCACCTGCTCTGTGACTTCGATATCCTCAGTAGGTTCATGTGGAAGCCTACTTAAAACCTCTTTGCGATTCAAGGGAAAAATTCCGCATTTTCTGAATCGGGCTTGAACATTTTTTTTAGTTTGTTCTATTTCACCCATCAATTCTTTAAGCAAATGTGGAAATTTGTCTTTCGGTACACTTGCAGCTTGCTTCCCAGACCCCATCCTCCATTTGTGCATTACTTTTCGCCAACCTGCCTTGAGCGGTTATATTTTATACTAACCTCTATTTATTAACCCTCTGGAACTATGTTTTCCATTGTTTATGCCACTTTTTTAAAATCGTATTATAATAAAATGTTACACGCCTACACAAATATTTTCTTACACCTATATCTCTAAATGCAAACTGCAGACGTCAAAGGTCATTCAGCGTCTGCAGTTTAGGCCGCAAGCTAAGTTCCAGGTCGATCCTACCCGAACATTTGCGAATCGTTTGGCTAAACGTTGTGCGTCTGCAGAATACGTATATGCGCGCCGGAAGGCACACGTGCAAGAGGATTGTTCTAGAACAATTTCGTTGGGTGGGAGTTTTTGCGACCGGGAGAAGTCAGTGGACGCTAGCCTCTGCGAGTGAACAGTGTTACCGGCCAATCGAGCTTTTTCGACGATTTGTAACTAACTTGATGGAAAAGGGCCTACAGCTTAGCTCAAATGAGTAGGGGGAGTTCGTGAAAGTCGCTTATGGGAGAAAATCTTTAGTTGTGTACAGGGCGAGTCAAAATAAGTGGCCGCCACCTTCCAAATCCAGCTGATTGTAGGTCCTCGTGGAAGGCCGAGAAGCCAATAGCTTACGGGAACGGGACTTACCGTGATTGTTGTGCCTCCTCCTATATATTTAAAGCTTGCAAATTTCTTACACCAGCAAGTACAAAACACACAATAAGAGACAGTAAACTTTAAAACACATATAATAAAATAAATAGAATGTGACAATACAATAAAATGACACGAGTTATTATACCGCAAAAGTTTGCATTACATGGTTAAAATCCTTGAACGTTCAGGAAACTCGTCGCCACTGGTGCAACGGGATTTACGTTATGCATTCAGTTATAAAACACCAGTGACGCTGAAGTTCACAAAAGTAGAGTATAATCTAGTAATTCTATTATAAAACAGGTTAACACATATGGCGACTGAAGGTCATTTTTTTCCTTGTAATTACATGAAGTTAAATTTGAAGTCTGCAAGTCAACGCGAGCAAAAAAAGGTTTATTTTACACGTGCAACAAAAAAACTGATTCTTTACCTTGAAGTTCGGAGGAGACAGGCACATATAACGGCGATTTCCGGTTGTAGGGTCGAAAATAATAAAGGGCCAGGAAGACACGTTCTTCGGGGCAGCGTTGGGGCGCGATGTGGCTGTTACGTCCCTGGAGAGGGCCAAGCTGGTTTCAACTAGGCCAGCTAGCGTGGAGACGGAAGCGAGGCTTTTTCGGACGACGGGAACGAACCAAATTCCAGCAAACACTTGTACGATTTCTTTATTTCCTTTTTACATCACAAAGATCCGAACTAAATTCGACAGGAGCAATTATAATCTTTAATTGTCCAAAACCAAGGCGTACATTTTGCTATCGCTTATATATATATATATATATATCCGACGGTAAGTCGATTTACTTTTGCTCTACAGCAAACAAAAACGGTACGGTAAAACGTAGGATAGCGAAAGCGCCGCGAAGAAAAAGCAAACGATCTGCCAGGTTACCCGTCGGTCTCGAAGGTCTGACTTCCACTCTTGTAACGGCCCTCGATTGATGGTATTTTCGAAGACCGGAGTCTGGCGAAGGTCTAAGGCTGACTGAATTAAAAGCGCAAAGAGAACCTGCAATCTCCCCTCAAAATTGCACCACATTTCGAAATCTTACGCAAGACGTTCTAGAAGGAATTACCACGTATTGCAATGCAGCAAAACAAATAAATTCTGAGAAATGCTCTCTAGCAATTCTACTGCACGGTGAAAAACATCCCACAAAGAAAACCTTGTGCAAATCTGGGACTCTTTTGTTCGTAAATTATTTTAACATGGGAAATACGAACAAGCTTAACAATGCTCCATTCTTCAAAGACGCAATGTAACCAAAACTGTATACAATATACAAACGGCAATTAAAATAGCGTGACCAATTCTTACGAAGCGACAAACAAATTCAGAAATTGATTCATATACAGTGGGGAATTTAAAAATAACCTAACACCCCCCTTTCCTGAAGAGAATTTCTCCGAAATTCTCTTGAGAAAGAGAAAATCCAGGAATAAAAACAGCGCCCAAAAGGTGAAAAGCGTTAAAGGATGGATGTTCCTCAAACCTGAGTGAATATTGGACGACAGTTGGAGACCGGTTATGACGACAAACCGTAATCCCATATGGTTCTAGTGGGAACGTGCGAAGACGTAAGGCAACGAAATCTAAAACTAAGTAAAATCCAAAATTCCCAACCCTACGAAATCGAAGAAAATAAACCCCTCTGCTGTGGTACGACGCCCACCCCCTCACAGCAGACCAAAGATTGGGGAAAGACCCAACCGAAACAAAAGAAACAAGAGGGCGGAAAAAGGACGAAGAAGAAGAGAGATGGGGATGGCGTTAGTGATCAGTCAACAAAGGGCTGCAGAACGCAGTAGAAGAACGAAGAAGAAAACCAAAGAGAAGATCATCATCAGACTATCATACATTCACACACACAAAAGTCAAATCCGGGTAAATCAAGTCACAATCGGGAAAGTCTTACACCCGAGCAGGATTCCGTCCAACCTGCCGATACAACTCGGAGAGTTTTGGGGACAGTGGACTTGAAACAGGTTAACGAAGACCCGATGTAGAGAGCGTTTTGCGCGTCACGAGATCAGCACATCACGGTAGCCTCACAACAAACGGAGTCATCAAACGTAACAAGCCCAAAAGGGTTTCAGGGTACGAAGCGAAGAGTAAAGGCAAAATTGGTAGTCGAAAAAGAACAGTGGGGAATTTAAAAATAACCTAACAACAGACGTCGGGTTGTTAGCTGCTTTCTTCTGCTAAATTAATTTATCGTTTCGTTTTTTGCTTTAGGCAAAAGAATCTTGGACTTGGTTCGGATTAAAAATATTAGCAGAGTGTCAGCTTTTTATAAAGACAATTCAGTGAATTTGTTCTTTCGACTTGTGTCGGAATAGAAGCTTGCAACCTCGTGACAGACTCTTGTGAGCCGTTGCAAGTGATCGTGCTGTGCAGCGGCGGAGTTTTTTGGCATTTCGCCGCTCCCGCATTTCGTTTCTCCGTCAAAGAAAGTCCTGGCCCATAGCATTGTGTCTCCCTCGTGATCCAGTCTTCAGGGGCGTGCCTGCGCATTTTTCCTGCATCCCCAACAACCTAGGAGCACCCCAATTGTGCCTCTCTCTACTCCGTACCGAAGAGAAAACTAAGGTAAAACTTGCCAATATACTACACAGTGTTTGTTTTTCCCTGTTTATCAGTGTTTCGTTAAAGACTAGGAAATAGAACAGTATAATTTCCATGTAATATTAAAAGTGAGGTAATCTTCAGTTGCCCAATATTTCATTATTCGTTTAGGTTAAAGTTAAATAAGTTCTGTAAACTCGAACGCCACTGGTTGCGTAGATATATTCACTAAAGTAAATGCCGCAAGCCACTGGCGGTAAGCCTATCTTGTTTGAACGTTCAATATTTCCTCTGTGTATAACTACAAATATTACCGTTTTGGATAATTTTCTTGTACTATGTGTTTTACCAATTACAAACAGCAGTAGAATTATATTTGTCTTAAAATTCACCAAATCTTTTATTTCTGTGTAATTTTAATGTATCGTGCATAAACTTTGTAAGCTTTATATACAGGAGGAGTAAGCTGCTGGCTTCTTGGCCTTCCACGAGAACCTGCAATCAGCTGTGATTTGGAAGGTGGTGCCGACTAATTTTAACTTACTCTCTATACAACTATAATCTATTCATGATTGATTTGCCATCCAACAGGCTGTGGAAATCAGGGGGAATGTGTGGTATCAATGAAATTTGTCAATTAATTAAGTTGGGTTATGTTAGTTTTTCTTGATGGAAGTTATGTTTTTTGAAAGCAGGCAATGTTGCCAGTGGAGGTTGTTTGTTCATTTAACGTCCGCCTATTGCTGCTCAATATTGGTTTATAATACTTAGATATAATAATGATTTCATTATAATTAAAATAATAACTATAATTTAAATGTTGTCGTAACACATACCAAATACATATTGCTGTTCTTTTTTCACGAGAATTCTGAACTCAAATCGTATGCATACAGAGCATATTCCACGCCATTCTTTGTTGTCCTATATTTAGGTATTGAGAAAATTAAGAAGAATTAACGTCGTGCCGCTCATGTTTCAAATTGATATTATGGTAGTCCAGTGGTTGACTGTCTCTGGTGCTAAGAGACCCAAGCTCGTATTCCACTGAGGTCAGTGTTTTTCTCGGGCGAGATAAAAACTTTAAGACACTCATTCACAATTTAGATGCCAAAAGAATATCCCCTACCCTATTCCACCTTCATGCTATCACTAGAAGTATCTGAATCATCGGCACCCTCCGATTCTGAATCAGATTCCCCAATTGAAATAATGAAAGGAGGAATATTTTCAAACGATAGATTTCCCATATGTTTTGTCCAGTCTTCCGAAATAAGTTTTTCACAATGCTCACAGAAATGTTGCTACATGTCGGGGGTACATTTTGAAAGAGCCTCACGCCATAAATTTGCAACCTTGTCTTGCGATTTTGGCTGCGAATTTATGTGCTTATTGTAATAGGTCTTACAAAACCCCCACGCCATTTCAATTGGGTTGTATTGACAATGGTATGGAGGCAATCGAAGAACCTCATACTTGCGTTTTTCAAAATTTCGTCAGTTACGTATCTTTTATTTCCGTCGGTTGTAAAAGGTTTAATTAACTCCCAAAGTTTTTTCTTAGTAATTTTCCCCTGAATTTCGACATTGTAGTGGTTAACCAACCATTCCTGCAATACACCTTTTTTGCAAGAAAATGTGGGCGGCTTGTCAAACTGCACTGAATTGCGTTGTATAACCACGACAAATTTTCCTTGCAACTTGTCCAAAGCAGGAATCAGCTGATTAACCAACCAATTTTGAAAAATTTCCCCATTCATAGTTTTATGATAGTCCCTGTCGTTGTTCTTTGAGTCTAGTAACATGTCGCACCCTTCCAAAAAGCCTAAATTACATCCCGCATTCAAAATCGTGAACCTCTTTCCCTCACTTTTAATTTTGGCTGGGTTACTTTTAAGATCGGTTTCGTGTACCCATTGACGACTCGCGGATCCATTTTGGTAGATCCACGTTTCGTCTAGGTACAGGAATGTCACATTTTCACTAGAATTTTGATATTGGAGAAATTGTCTCAAAAATTTAAATTTGGATGCAACGACGTGTTTTTGTTCACATAAAATTTTGCGTCCATTCACCATTTGTAACGTGTGATTTCTGACACGTGGTGTATATTCAATTCAAATTATTTTTGGATTAATGCGCATCGATCGCGCATTTCGATTTCGGTTTTGAAGTCCTCCGTCAACTGGTTTGACAGAACGCTTTCAATTCTCGACAAGTGCACACTTGAATTTTTATTTAAGGTCGTTACGACCCGGAATTTTTCCAATTTTGTGGATTTTCAAGTTATAAGGGGAGGTTTAAACACAGTTGTGTAGTAGTAAACTGTTCCCAAGGAGTGATCCTAATTTTTTGTGCATTGTAGAGAGTTTTCTTTCTGCCATTTAACATCTTTTGGCATTAAGTAACCGGAAGCCGGTAGAGTGAGGAAAAATCCGAATCCAGATCGCAATTATAACTACGTGGGAGATAATTTCCAGGCTAGAAATTCCAGTGCAGAGATTGTCAGCGCAGATGGGCGTACCACGAGACCAGGTGTTAAAGAAAACTCCTCAAGGTCTGTAAAATAACGTTCTTTTACGTACCTGCGTTGGGGTGATAAGGCCACGGAATTTCGAAAACTAGCAAAAACTAACAACGACAACTCGTTTAATTGCGTAGCAATAAAATTAGCGAAATAAAATAAATACTCGACAAAAACTTTTGTATTTAGTTAAATATTTTAATTGGGGAAAATTATTGTTCAAATTATAATAATTATATGTATTCTGAAAAGTGTTAAATGGTCTGCAGTTTACGAGATTAAATTTTCTGATTTAAACGTCAACAGAAAGGGAGAATTCTGCGTAAGTTTATAATTTCGTGCGTATATACCATTAAATTTTGGTTATTTAATCTAGTTATTGCGTATATGAGGCCTCAATATATAGGAATGCTAGAAAGTAAGTCGGTAATTGGTTGATATTAATTTTAGAAGTGGATTGACACTTCTTTGTTTAAAACCTGTTCTACGCATTATTGCTTGCCCTGAAAATTTTAGGCCTGTTTTGTAATTAAACATTAAATCAGAGGAAGTACGTACTGTAGTCCGTTCAGTTATTTATTCATGAATGTGAACTTATGTACATGTATATACATAACGTGGGATTTTCTTTTTATGCTTCATATACAGGGTTGGGATAAAGTATGGAACCAAGTAAATATCTTTTAAACGAAAAGAACGATATTTATGAAAATTTGCAGGCAAGTGCAATGGAACAAAATGCATCTGATGTAAATTTTTTTGTTAATAATATACTTCCGGTTTAACCGGAAATGCCATCAACTTCTTTAATTTAAATGGGACACCCTATATATTTTTACAGATTTTGAAAGAACTTGTTATTTTGAATTCATACATACTGAGTTTAGTGTAAAAAAATTTGTAAAAACGAGGAATATAGCACTTTAATCAACCTCCTTTGAGTTTTTTGCATTAGAGCAAAAAACTATTTAGATAAACTAATTGATGTTGTTTGTATGCATAGTAATAAATAAACAAGTACTGTTTAGTACGTCTTTTGTTTGTGAAAAAGAGCGTATTGAAATTTTAATGATGATCGGTTATGGTGATCGTGTTAGAACTCATGAAGAAGTGTGTCATATTTTTAATAATTTGCATCCGGAGAGAAATCCTATATCACGCTCAACAGTAACTAAAACATTACAACGTTTTAATACAACTGGGATGGTACAAAATTTGCTAAAACCTGGAAGACCGCGGACTGCAACGAACGAAACTGTTAAACAAAATATTGCAATCGATTTAGAAGAATCACCTCAAACTTCCACCACAAATTTGGCACTAAACCATGGTATCAGTCGACGTTCTGTAGGAAAGATATTAAAAAGTGAAAAGTATCATCCGTATAAGGTACAGTTGGTTCAAGAATTGTCAGACGATGATTTTGACCGACGGCTGGAATTTTGCGAACGGCTAATGGACATCTGTAATGTCGACGAAAATTTTGCTTCTAACATAGTTTTTTTCCGATGAGGCAACTTTTTGTTTAAATGGAACAGTTAATCGCCATAACTCAAGGTATTGGTCAAATGAGAATCCTCATTGGATTCATGAAGCACATACCCAGCATCCACAGAAGTTAAATGTTTGGATGGGAATTGTCGAAAATAGGCTTATAAGCCCATTTTTTATCGACGGAAACTTGAATGGTGACAAGTATTTGGATCTACTAAATAACGAAATTATTCCTGCACTTCAACAGAATGGGCAATTACCACAAAATGTTTGGTTTCAACAAGATGGAGCACCTCCCCACTATGATAGACGGGTTAGGGATTTTCTGGATGCGAATTTTCCAAATCGATGGATTGGACGTAGAGGATTCACTCTATTGTACAACTAACAGTGAGTTATTCCTCGTTTTTACAATTTTTTTTTTACACTAAACTCAGTATGTATGAATTCAAAATAACAAGCTCTTTCAAAATCTGTAAAAATATATAGGGTGTCCCATTTAAATTAAAGAAGTTGATGGCATTTCCGGTTAAACCGGAAGTATATTATTAACAAAAAAATTTACATCAGATGCATTTTGTTCCATTGCACTTGCCTGCAAATTTTCATAAATATCGTTCTTTTCGTTTAAAAGATATTTACTTGGTTCCATACTTTATCCCAACCCTGTATATATTTTTTTTGTATTGATAAATGAAAATAACTTTTCTGGATCATTATATGTATTGTGAACTGTATATTTCACTTGTGTTTTATTCTGTCTTGAACGATAAGTTTAAAAATTACCAAACAAGGTAAGTTCGCATCCAGGAAGATTCCTGTTTATCCAAAGTTATCTTCGAGGAGAAAAGGTTTTTTTTTAAACAGGTGGCGCCTAGGCTTACATCGAACCACCCCTTCTTCGACTGTAGTTAGTCGAACCCTTGTCCTCGATACCTGGACCTTGTTTAGGATTTCGTTATCTGATAATTTGTGTGAGGATCTATTTTTGTTGTCGCCGTCATACAACTAGGCGTCACACATTTTGTGTTTGTAACCCATTGATTTAATAATTTTGAATAAAGTAGTCCTGCCCCCCTCGTATTCCAAATTTTCGCGAGAGTCAGCCAAGAGTTTGTCGAGAGTAAAATGTTCATTTTTCTGATGATACTGCCAAATTTGTCGTTGCAATCTTTTCTAAACGTGTAATTTAAGAAACCGTTCGTCTTAGCGCGTATACTACAAATGGAAGATTTCAAAACGTCCTGTCCTTGTGATAAAATGTCCCTTATAGAACGCGCAGACACCTACAATTATAAGTAATTTGCAATTGCATATTTAAGAAATAATACATGCTTACCCCAAATATATCAATTAATCGATTTATAATCGTAAATCGTGTGAAGTATGGCCTATCTCTTTTATAACGGTTGAAAGCTTTCACAATTTGCAGTTTACTTTGTTAATAACTTTCACCATTCTGACAATTAAGTAGGTAAAATGTATTATGTGTTTTATTAATTCTAAACTTCCTAGATTGTTATAGAAAAGTAGGGGACTCTAGAGCTGGCACCTCGGCAATTTCATTTTGACATTGCTAGAAATCAATCAAATAAAATTTCAGCAATGCAACTTAAGAAAAGAAAAACACAGCCTGCTGGATGGCTAATCAATCGTGAATAGTGTATAGGTACGCTTTCCCTCCCGTAAGCAGTTCTCGTGAACCACCCCTACTCCTCTGAGCTAAGCCGAAAATATAAAAAGGTGAACTACAGGTTAAAAATATTTCTGATTAGATCCCATACGGTTAAAAAACAGGACTTGTGATAATGATAATAACTGACAAAACATTTAGCATTTCATTAAAATTTGAAAAAATTTCAAGGGTTGCATTAATTTCTTCACTGCTATACCAATTACTAATATAGCATACATCAAATAAAAGTTGGTGTAATGATCAGGGGTGAAAGCAGAAAAATATACTGCCCGAACGCTTAAAAAGACTAAACACAACAAACTTGTGATGTACACATTGATATTACACCGAAACTAAATTCCGTTGCCAGATCTCTTATCGGAATGGTGTTCCGGAGAGTTCCGGTTCACTTTAACTCCTGATGCTGAATAATAATTTGGATTCTAGCTGACACTTAGAGCAGTAGCGGCTCGCCAAGTGAAGTAGGTGAAGTGCCTCGTCATCTAAAATTTTCATTCAATTGCGAATATTTATTTAAATTACATAACAAATTATTTATCGGCATTACACCTATTAGGCGTCGTTTATTTATGGCATACATACTCGTAGGTACAATAAGGTTAGTGAAAACAAACAAATTACATTTTTCCCCTTTTATTTAACATTTAAATTTTAAATGCTGTCCCTCGATCGTGAACACAGTGACCATAAAAAATATTACCTACAACACTCGTGCAGTTGTAGTGAACAGTCGGCCTCAAACGTATTTTAACTCTGCACTTATAGCCCCGTTGCCTTGGTAACGCCTACGTCAATATCTACAATTGGTTCACGGTGAAGAGCTCAGTCGCAAACAGCCGCTGAACTGCATGTTCGAGTTTTTAAACGATTTCAACAATTTTAAATTCACATTTTTAGCTGCAGTATTTAATGATATTTTATCTCTCGCTGACATATTATTTGATGTTCTCCAAGAGAAATCATTGGATATTAATTTTTGCGTTACAAAAATAAATAAAACTATTGAACTATTGAAGAGGAAAAGGAATGACGATTTCTTTGACACACTCTTATAAAACATTAACGAAATAGAAAGTGCACAAATCGATATTTCTAAGCGCCCTAAGCGGGAATACGCTAGCCTTACAAATAATGACATTAGAAGAAAATATAGAATTTTCATTTATGAAGTACTGGATCGCATTGTAATGGAAATGGAAGTAAGGTTTCAAGACTGCGATAAGTTACAATCCATGTCTTTGGCTGATAATACAAAATCGGAAATTCGAACAATATGATTCGTGTTTTCTGTCTAAAGCATTTGAAAGTTTAGGTCAATGTTATGGCAAAATATTTATAAAACGTCAGCATCTTAAAAACGAATTAAATCTTCTTTATGCCGATGAAAGTTACCGCAATCTACAGACCCAAGGATTACTAGAAAATGTCAATGAGAACAAAGAAATTTTTACCGAAGGCTACAAATTGTTTTGCCTCATATTAACTACTCCTTCGACAAGTGCATCAGTGGAAAGAAGTTCTTCTTGCCTTAAACGAAGAAAAACGTACTTAAGAAATGCAGTATCTCAAGATAGGCTTTCTTCTTTGGCAAATATTTCAATTCAAAAAGAACTCTTATTAGAATTAATAAAAGAATCAACCATTTTACGAAGACATAATAAATAATTTTGCTGCATTAAAGGACAGAAGCACAGACTTGGTCTACAAAAACTAGGTAAGTTGACATTGAATTATATTTTTTCTATTTGTTATAATTTTTTACCCGCGATCCGCCACTGACTTAGAGTCAAGGGCAGAACATAATAAAGCTTACACGGCACAAATTCGTGTTGAGCAGGACGTTTAGCATTATACTAATCTTGTATAGTACATTTTAACTATAACGTGCATTTTCATAACTTTGTGTTGCACAAGTCTCTTACTTTAGAGTGTTCTGGAAATTAACGACCGTGGTAGAGTAGTGACTGAGGCGCTTTACTTCGGAGTTATTCTACCAAAGTCGCTCAGGTTCGAATCCAGAGCACTGCATTTTCCCTTGATGTTTGTAGTGTCTCGGTTGTAGTTGGGGCATGGAGATTTTCAAGGGTGGGCCATGTGAATAGCATGAAATGTGCTGAGCCACGATAAGCTGGGTGGGATGGGAATTACGAAATATAGGAAAAAATCTGAAGATTTAAAAAATAGTAAAGTTTCTGGGAAAAAACAAGTGGGCTCAAGCCAGGTTTTCCTATTTCCGATGACTAATGTGCATACAAATAGTCCTCAAATAACATGCGATTCGCCTAATCTTTGGCTTCGGAACATCTCCACTAATTGATAATTATGGCATTTTTTAGATTAACATAAATATTTTATAGTACGTAGAAATGAGTATGACTAAGAAAGTAAACATTTATTATAATGTATAAAATGTACAGAAACGAGAACCCGCATAAGTGTCCAATCTTATCAATATCCATAGTATAAGATTAGAAAATGCCGATAGTGGCTAGCAATCAAAATAGAGCATCAGTTGTTCGAATACAGGTGTTGTGTCAGTTTGTTTTTATCGAAATTATAAATTGTCTAACAGAAAATGGCTGCAGAGGAGATTGCGATAGGAATCGATCTGGGAACGACAAACTCTTGTGTCGCCGTTTTCAGGAACGGAGCTCCAGAAGTAATTCCGAACGAATTTAAAGAAAACACCACACCTTCCATGGTGATAATATCAAAGAATGGTATGCGATATGTTGGCAAAGAAGCAAAACTGAATAGAAGCAAACACGTTAAGAATACCATTTATGGTAAGTTATCAAAAATGTACCTATTTATGTGGGTTTATCC